>JAJONR010019031.1:0-16750 GCA_029582245.1 Solanum etuberosum
TATATATTCGTATTAGTTATGCGGATTTCTAAATTTTATCTCCTAATCAACTATCAAATATAGTATAATTTATGCAAAATTTAATATAAGCATAATTCACATCTAAACTAACTATCAAACGACCCCTAAATGTTGTAATAAGTTGAATTACAAGATGATAATATAAGAATTCAACCAAACGACCTCTAAGTGTTGTAATAGATTGAATTACAAGATGATAACATAAGAATTTTATAAAATGTAAATTTTTTCCCTTACACGAAATAATAAATCAATCAATATTTACATTAAACATATAAAAGCCAATAATACAATGGTTAGGTGTGGGTTTAATTTTTCTTGCCCCTTTCTCCTTTTTCAAATCTTCCAATAATGTAATATAAAAAAACATTACAAAAGAAAACCACCACTATTTCACTTTATTAATTAATAAAATAGGTCATAGTAGTCTTATGTGATTCTTAGCTGGAAAAGAAAAGGAATAAATATGACAATATAAAAAATTGAAGAATACCTCTTTAAAATTGAAAATATTTATTTTTACATCTAATTTGTATTGATTGGAGACAAATTAAATTAAAATATCCTCTAGTTTAATTTGACGCACTATTATTAAATCTAATATACTCAAACCATCAATTGCTAAAGGTTCACAATTGCTTTCCTTCAACTTGATTTCTCCTAATCGATTTGTGTCCACAAATTTTCTTGGAAAATCCAAAATATTTCTCGTCTACAAGCACTATATATATATATATAATATGTGTGTTGTGTGCACGAATACAATATTTATTCATAAATTTATTTTTGTAAATGGTATATTAGTTAAATGGTGTTTTTAATTTGTGATCTGAAATAAACTATATATTTTATATGGTAGTAAATCATTTCATTAAGTGTAAAATGAATACCTGATAAATATTATTAATATTGATACATTTTAAGGGTGCTGATTAAATAATTTAAAATGTTTGCTTTATAATAAATTAAATAATTGAGATGTCTATAACTAAAGTGGTTTTCTTCATTCGATTTTGAGTTACAAAATTTATGCAAATATCAACTGCATTTGAAGTAATAAAGCTATAACTAAAGGGTATGATTTTAAAACTAAATGTTATAGCTAAAGTGAGTCCCATAATTTCAGAAAAGTTATACACTAATTAAATTAATGTAACGACCGTTCATAGTTATAGCAGTTATCCGTATTGATGCATGTATTTGGATAGATTCGCCTAGGATGAGACTTCGTAAATTTTTTAGGTTAGCCAGTTTCGAGCGAAAATCATGTGTTGTGGAGCTTAGGAGTCGTCGCTATCCATGATGTAGTGTTTGATGATTTTGAACTTAAATTTTGTTAGTTGAGAGGAATAGTAATTAATAGAAACTTTTAGAACGAGAAACAAATTGATAGAACTCCATTCTAACGATTTTTGCGGTGAGACATTCTTGCGTCGTTTTAATATTTTGAGGGTGTTGTGAACCAGGAGAGTTTGAGATTACTCCCCAAGTTACTGTCGATGCTCATCATAATGGGACCCCCGACATGTGGCGGTACCTTTATAGCAGTTCCCTCGTCTGTCATGGTAGGTCAGGATCGTCAAGTCTTAGCAGTCTTTATGTTCATGTCACGTTTTTAGACCTTATTTTCTCCTCAACATTCAAAAACTCATTTCTAAGTTTGAGAGTGACAATTTTTCACCTACTAGGGCTCTTCTAATTATTAAGGTAAAATTGTGACTCTTCTCTAACGTTCATTTCTTCGTTAAATTCATATACTATTGAGATTAGAAAGTGCTTAGACTAGACCTTAAGTTCATGAATGATGAGAATTTCTTATGGGTATCCCTAAATGAATATTATGATGATTATAGGTAGTTAGAGTTTACTTCCTAATGTAGTATTTCATTCCTCTAATGTGATTTATGGAACATTTGGGAAAATTGGGTGAAAAATTCTAACTTGAGGACTTAGGATATGATCAAGGTAATAATAATGAGGTTTAGTCCCTAAGGCCTAGAATTATTGAATAATTGATTGAATATGTGATGTTTATGTGTGTTAGATCGTGAACGCATGAGACTTCGAGAAAGGGCAAGGCTCCGACAAAATAGCTTGTATTTGGGCTCTTTGATTGAAGTAAGTTATGATTAATTGGAGCTCAACTTGACTTAACTCATGTATACTGTTGAGTTAATTGCTTGTTGATTGGTCTTCAGACATGTCTAAACTGGATGATATGAATTGTATGCTTGAGATGCATGATTGAATTGGATACCACGTTGGTATGTATATTATATTATATATATACATATTATTTTAATGTGATAGAGTACCATATTGATACATATATTATATATATATACATATTATTTTACTATGAATCGAGTATCACGTCAGTATGTATATACATATAATTTTTATTGGATTGCATACCACATCAATACATATACATATATTTATTAGTACGATGGATCGAATATCACATCAGTATGGTATATCAACAGAGCTGATCCCCTGTAGGTCATGGTTATTGACATAAAGAAGTGTCTTAGCATGTATAAACACTTTATTTATTGTTGTGTAAGTTCATGATGCATGAGTATTGAATGACCGGATGATTATGGTTAATCTTGTGGTGACTATACTTGTTGATTGTGAGTTGTCTATGTGTAAGCGTCTGATTTACTTGCTATTTGATTTACATGTTCCTAGTTTCTAATTTGAGTCGGCCTATGATGCTTACCAGTATATAGTGACTTGTACTGATAAATTATTGACACTATCTTGTACAATTTAACATATCTACATACCGATAACCGCTAAGTCAAATCGATAAACTTCAAAATCAAATCAAATCAAACCGATCGATACCCGACCTAACTTTTGTACAATAACTTTCAATTCTTAGGTAATTGTTAAAGGGGTGATTTAACTAACTATTAAATTTAGCTTAATTATAAAACTAAGTTGGTTTTGACATTTGAATATTTATTTTATAGTTGGAGTGTCTCAAAATTGGAAACAAGGTATTATCCGTTTTATGAACATCGGGAAAATGGAAGCGGGAAATCTGCTTCGGTTAAACCAACCGCCACAACGACTTGTCCATTCTCGTCGTTTCTCTCCATTCTCTCACAGTCGAACTGTTACTCTTACTGTTAATGCTTCTCAGGTACTCTCTCAATTCCACATTAATTTATTCGATCTTCTATGAATTAATAAATGTGTTTAATTTGTGGGTTTCTAATTCTGATGAAGGGGCAAATTGGGTATAGAGGGATGAAGCAAAGGAGGGAATGGATAGCTGATTGGGTATCTAATAATGATGATTTGGTTCGGAGTATGCCAATTTATGTGGGTGGATTGTCTTTATTGGCTGTTCTCTTCAATCGTACTGTTTCTGGTATTGCTCCAGTCGCTGATGCTAGCAGGTTAGCTACTTTATTTGAGGCTGCAATTGGTGTCCTAGCAAATTTTTTCTTGAAACAACGATTAATTTTTCGTCTTTTACTTGAGTTTGGTGAACTTGAGCCGAGGCTCTTTCAGAAACAATCTCTCTATCCTCACGAGGTAGTAGTAAGGTTTGGGTACAGTCTACCATCTCCAAACCCCACTTAGTGGGGTTTTAATTGGGTATGTTGTTGTAAACAAGTAATTTTAATTTTTGTCAAGTAATTCAAGAGGGCTGGTAATACTAAGGGCTCGTTTGGTACAAGGGTTAAGGGATAACTAATCTCGGGATTAGTTTTAGGATGAGTTTATCCCATGTTTGGTTGAGATAAAATCACAGGATAACTTATTCGGGATCAATTATCTTGGGATTGTAGTGTTATTTTTATTCCACATTGAGGGTGGGATAACTAATCCCGGGATAACTTGTTCCCAACCAAATGAACCTAAGAGTTTAATTTTTATATGCTTACACTATAAGACTACTTAAAAATACCCACTAAAGTAATTTAAGAAATAAGGGAAGTATGAAAGTATCTGTTTTAACAAGTTAAAAAGCTTTGCTAATATGAAGTGTTTTAGCTAAAGTTTGGTTTAAAAGGGAAAGAAGAAGAGAAAAATACACATACACACTGCTACTGAAGTATGAAAAGTGATTTACATATGACGTAATGTAGATGAATTGATGCAAGTTTTGTTTTATAAGGTAACACCTATTTAATGATTCCTCTAACAAAATGAGATTTTGGACAAATACACCAGAGACATGTTTTAATAGGTGAATGCTTTCTTTTTCTTTTAGAAACAAAGAAAGTTGAGGTCTTTGCCTTTTGGAAATAGTTAGTGAAGTTTCGTAATAGCCCCATCATTAGATCTTGAAATGATTATAGATCTTTTTTGGTATTGACCAACCCATGGGGGTATATAGTTGCTGATAATTGGAAGAGAATGCTCAACTCACCCAATAACTCCAATTACCAGTAAAACCTATGATATTATGCCGGGAGAACCTCAAAGCTTGTTGAGTAATTTTCTTAGTCATTGTTAAAAACATAATTCCCACATTGGTTAAATATGGTTTTCCCAATTAGTTTGTAAAGATCTTGGTTGTTCGCCTTAGGTTTTAAATTAGTTGTTTTTGTTCTTTCATATGGTATCATACCAACTTTAGTAAGCTTGTTTATGTTTTCTTGAGATCAAATGAGTTGAACACGAGAGATGGTGTTAAAAATATAGTCAGACAAAAGTCCCATGTTGGTTAAACAATTATTTCCAAATCAGTTTATACCGATTTTGGATTACTCCACCTATTACCCATAGATTTTGAGTTGAATGCATAAGTTCTTCGACAATCATATGTAACTGAAACAAGTATGTTTCTTTTAGGAGCAGCAGTTTCCTTTTATGCAAATCACATTGGAAACAGTTTTAAGCTTTCTATCTTCCATTTAGTTTAATTTTCTGTATGTTCTCGGGCCACAATATTAACTGTTTGCTTCCAACTTACACAGTTCTCAATCCAGAGCAGATTTATTGACACTTGGGTTGGCAGTCACCAACATCTTAAATGGTCTTGTTTGGCTTTCAATCCGACCAAAATCCATATCTGTGGTGAGGGCTGTATACACACACTCACACACACATACACACATGCTTTCTTTGTATCCAACTCTTTCTCCTCAGCTCATTGTTTATTTTTCCTCCTGTAGATACACCATAAGATTAACTGATCTATTTAAGCCTTTTGTTTTCAGGTAAATCCTAACGGTGTGGAGTGCCAAAGAATAGCTTCTCACCTACCAGATTTTGTTATTTCTGAGCTGCTATGGTATTGTATCTATGAGCTGGAACATTTTTTGAAATAGGTCGTTATAACTTGCTCACTTTTATACTTTGATATCATGTATAATATTAATTTGATATGTTTGTGCGTATATATACATATTACATAATTTATGTAATGAGTATGCATTGTACTCGAGGAACGACGCTGATCATCTTATTCTGCGAAGAAAGTTCAGATTGAAGGTCACCTATATGTGAAAGTTCCGCCCCATGATACTCCTCGCCAAGTCATAGGGAAAAGAGCTAGGTTCTAGAATCAAATGCTTATTGATTTAAATTGACCACTAGTCTTTGACCAGAGAGGCGTATTGCACAAAAAACGAAACTTTATTAATTAGTCGTGGAGCTTACAAGTATTCAACGTTTACATCTTTTGAAGTATTTAGAGAAGTTTTTTTTGTCGACAGGAGAGGGTTACGTTGATTTAATTGAAGGGACCCTTCATCTAACCACGAATCTGGAGATTTGAGTTACCAATAGGTGAGGAAGTGGGAAAAGCCACTTTTGGCCTCTGAGGAGAAGGGGTTTTCGGGGGCTGGATTTTCCATATAAAAAAATGTGTGTGGTTTTGGTAATGATAGTGGGAAAGAGCATCATTTGATGCTTTGAAATATAGTTGGTTATATAAATGAAAAGGTTGCATCATTTCTAAATAGTGAATAGTGTGTGAAGTGTGAACTTTCCGTTCACCAACACAATTGCAGCTCGTGTACTTTACAGCACTGATATATTAGACAACTTGTCCGGAAAAAGAATGTGTTAAATAAATCCTTCAACATGCTTCTGCGCAGGAGCTTAGGTCTACACTTATATAATAACCAGTCATCAATTGAAAGCGGGGCAAGATGGTGCAAGTGCAATTGGTCTAAACCTTCCACTAGCAACTGTTCCAGTATGCAAATGATATCTAACCAAGAAAGCACTGTTTTATACATTTCCTGACGCTTTTAGATGAGAAACCTTTGGAGTTTGGCCATCATGAAAGTGACTTCTTGATGATTTAACATGTCTGTCTTGCTCTTTTGTCTATCCTCAGGGGATGGAATTCTCTATCAGATGTCACATGCTGCAGGTCTCTGGTTATTGTTTATGATGGAAAATGTATCCTTCAAACTGGGTTTGTTGCTGCATCTTCATCTAATGGAAGTGATGCAGTAGCTGTGGACACTAATAAATTGATAGAAGGATCACTTTACCAAGGAGTTTTAAAATCTGCATCACGTAAGTAATATCACTAACTTTTCTTTTGTTCTAACTTTTAAGATATAGTTATATCTGTGTTTTCCATTAAGCAAGTGGGCAAATGAGATTATGATCCCTGGGAGCATGTTTTGAAAGATGAAGACGCCATTTAAATTTATCTTCAGACCCCAAGTTTAAATTACACATGCTTGATTGTTGGTATTTCAGAGAGCTACTTGGCCAACTTATCTCTTTATCCTGGGAAGTCGGAGCTACCATTTCTTCCTTCAAATACACAGGTAGCACTAATTCCTGCTTTCTTCCCCTTTTTCCCAGTGGCTCAACACTCTGCCTTGTTTCACCCAAGTTTACAATTTCAGTTGTGCTAAAAGATGTATACATACCTCTATAAAAGCAAAATGAGCATTTCTCTCACCAAAATATGTTTTTTCATTCAAGGTGTCTGCCCAATATACATCTATAGGATCTCTTCTATCATGGATTCTTCATATTGTCATGTTTATAGGTTGAAACTTCACCAAAAGGATATTAATAACCATAATTCTTTACTAGGCAGTAATCTTGCAACCTCTAGGAGACAAAGGAATTGCCATAATTGGTGGTGATACAATCAGAGGATTCACATCTTCTGACCAGGTATGGATCACCATTCATGTTGCGCTTATATAGTTACTGATATTCCCCTACCTTTGGTTTTGCAAGCTTGAGGCCTATGTGATCATACTATCTACACTTTTGGTGACATGAAGTACATAAATCTACCATGGTTGTAGTTATACTGTGTGTGAGCTCTATTCACCGTGGTTGTCATTATACTGTGTGTGAGCTCTATTTACCGTGGTTGTCATTATACTGTGTATGAGCTCTATTGTTATCTAACTACTAGTTCAAATATCTGTGAAGTTCCCTGTTTTCCATCTTTCAAACACACCTTAGTCTCATGTTTTTCTCCTTTATTTGACAGGCATGGATCACATTGATTGGAGAGAAGTTAGATGCTACACTGACAAAAGTTATTTGACATTCATAGTGGCAGTGCAAGATGGATGTTTCAAGATTCTAACAGCAGTATCTTAAGTTCAAGTGTTTGCCTATAATCATGTCTACATTCAAAGTGATTTTCCTTCCTTTAGTTTATGTTACACAGATGGCCCACACATTCTAGAAAATACATATGTATCATCTCTTGACTCTTATATTTGGACTTCCTCTCCAAAAGGAGGACTTGCAGTTTCAGCTTGTTTTTATTTTCTACTGAAGTACACACAAGTGTTCCCTACATCTTTTAGAGGCAACCTTTGGCTATTGCGAAATATATCATTTATTGGTTCATTTCATCACTTGTAGGCACAAAGAGTGGTAATTTATTTCCATGATTGTTTGCTTTGAAATGATTTCCCCTGTGAGCTTTAGCTCTGCTGTCATGTTGATTGGTGAAAGGCTGAGATACTGTAGGAGGTAACTTTTTCATCTTTGTTGTGAGAAAATGAGGAAGATCATATCCAGAGAAAACCAATATGGAAATTTGATTCCTGGACCTCCCATCTCCAAAGGCATAGTTTGTAATAGTTATCCCAGAGACAACAAAGCTTCCTTGATCTAAATGGTGAATTGTTGTAATGCATTGAGTGATTCCTTATATGCCTTGTGTGTATACGACTTCTTCATGTTTTAATGTGATATATCATGCATATTATACTTGATGGCTCATATGATTTTGTTCGTTGTGATTTTGATTAGATATGGTTTAGACGGAGTGATGTTATTTCAGCATTGAAAGGTTAGCAGTCAGATGTGATCTAGTTGGATCTGGCTCTGGGCAGAGTGATGTTGTTTCAACCTTGAATGGTTGGTTATTCATTGTAATCTGGTTGGATATGGTTTCAAGTGGATATATGAACCTCGCGTGTCCCCTATAGGTTATGCTATCTGACAGATTGAGCGAGTGGATACCAGTTATATTTGGTCATTACATTATATTGCATCATCTCCATTATTTCTGACTTACTGAAGTTGTTGAGTTTATTAGTGGATTCTAGGATGGTTTGTGACCATTTGTTCATTGTTGATTTTTAATATTAAGTTGAACTGGTGAAATCATTCTATCTTTTATCTGTCAGCCTTATTTGTATATTCTTATTGAAACTGATATACAGTAAGTGTTGAAGTAAGCAGTTATAAGACCAACCCCGCCACCATTTCAGTTAAGGGTTGGTCAATGATACACATGTTTTCCGTACTCACCCTACACTTGCTTCAAGGTGCTGGTATTATCAAGTCCCAAATACGAAGATTATGTCTCATCTTTTTCTATAGTTTCTAAGTTGTTGAGAATATTTGCTTATTATGCAAGTATGCATTAGCTTTGTGTGCTATTAATATTTTATTTGCTATATTTTTTCGATTTATGTATAACTAATTCATAGAAAATCATGATATTAGCATTTGTCAAGATTTTTAATATATATACATTAGTACAGTTAAATACACTGTTACTCTTTTCCATTGTATTTATGAAATATATTTCTGTAAACAAATATTTCTTTTTAAAATTATGCAATGACCATCACTAATACATCATATTCTCAACATTATTTGTATACCCTACCAAACAACCCTTTAATGCAGTCTTTGCCTTTTATTGGATTTGTTTAATGTCTAACGTCTATGTTGTTCACTTGTTATTCCAAAGGATAATTAATTAATGGGAGAAGTATTGAAAAATATGTGTGAACTTTGCTTTATTAATTTCGTTTTTGAACTATTGATAACCTTAAAAACACTTCTTTATTTGACTAATTAAAAGACGGTTTTCAACATTTCTCTCAATTTTTATTAATAGGTTCACGTTCCTGCAAGAGAATTTTAGGAATGCATTTCATCCATATTGTAAGATCGGAGTATATTTAAATACAATTAATCGAGTAAAAATATGTTCAAACAATGAAACTTCAATAAGCTGCTGAGATTCTGTGCTTTCACATTTTCCGATTTCCTCACCAGTGCCGTTTCTCCACCTCTTCAGCTACAAATTGCAGTTACGACATTCAACGATCAAGATGGCTTTATCAACTATTCGGACGGTTAATCATCTTCTAAAGCCTTTCACCGCCGCCACTCGCCGCCTATCGTCGGACTCCAACGCCACCATCAATGTGGAAATCAGCAAACCGTACTCCGCTCACAACATTGATCCTCCCTCACCAATCGTCGAAACCACCCCTAATGAACTCATGACTTTCTTCTCAGACATGGCGGAGATGCGGCGTATGGAGATCGCTGCAGATTCGCTCTACAAAGCCAAACTAATCCGCGGATTCTGTCATCTCTATGACGGACAAGAAGCGGTTGCAATAGGCATGGAAGCTGCAATTACAAAAAAGGATTGTATCATTACGGCTTATAGAGATCACTGTATATTCCTTGCACGTGGTGGAGGATTAGTTGAGTCGTTTGCGGAGCTAATGGGGAGAAAAGATGGTTGTTCCAAAGGGAAAGGAGGTTCGATGCATTTCTACAAGAAGGATAGTGGATTTTATGGAGGTCATGGAATTGTAGGTGCTCAAGTTCCTCTAGGTATTGGAATTTCTTTTGCGCAGAAATATAACAAAGAGGACCATGTTACTTTTGCTATGTATGGTGATGGTGCTGCTAATCAAGGACAGTTGTTTGAGGCTTTGAATATGGCTGCTTTATGGGATTTGCCTGCTATTCTAGTCTGCGAGAATAATCACTGTAAGAACTATACTACTATTTTTCCTGATTTTGTAAGTAATACTATAAATGTATGTATGCTTTGTATTCTAATGAATTTGTTGACATTATGTGGTGCAAGTTTAGTACTGCAATAGCATTGATGTGTTCATGAAAAGAAAAAATATTGGTTCCTCAAAAAAGTTGATGCAAATAAATTGTGGATAAGCGCCTAGGATTATGCGTGATCGCTTTTGTTGATGCAGATGGAATGGGGACAGCAGAATGGAGGGCTGCAAAGAGTCCAGCCTATTACAAAAGAGGGGATTATGTTCCTGGTTTAAAGGTGATACTCAGTCACATCTTGTAAATACATTGTTATGATTTGTAGACATAATTTAGATGTTTCCGCGTTTTACTTTATGTGCTAAGTAAGTATTGCAGATTAACATTTTACATCAGATATCTAGAATAGCCAACTTCTCTTCAATTTGAAGCCTGGAAATGGCTGGAATATATGCTGTTAGATGAGAATTAAAATGTTGCATTTGCAACTGTAATTTTTCTTAATCATATCTTAAAGATAATATAGCATAGAAATAGTAGTGTTATCCTTGTTTTTACCATTAATTTTAACTCTCACTTGGAGATTTCTAACTTCAGCTGTTCCAAGAGTCTCTACTAGTTGCACCGTCACAATGGAAATTCTTAAACTCTGTAGTTGTTTTATTGTGAATATATTCATAATAATACATGTATAACCGTTCAAAAAATACATTTATATATCCTTTTAGGTTATTAGTTCAGCAAAATGCTTTAGAACTCTAAAGAAAAAGTTTGTAGTTTTCTTACACCTCAACTAATCTACTCGGTACTTGTTATTACCTCCTACCTACACAAGTACCTGGTAGCATTAATCACCCAATCTTAGATAGATAGAAAGACGTCATCTAGCGTTTTCTTTCCTCTGTTGAGATTTGAACCTTGCTCTCTCATGGCCCATTCAACTTCTGACGGTTAATCCACACCCTTGGGTGCTTAAATTGTGAAATTCATTTAACATTTATTTCAAAACCCATGAATGACAACTTTAACACTATAATTCTTATGCAATTTTTCAGCTGTTACATTTCCATGGATAAGTGTCATAATATATTTGCATGTTTTGTCTAGGAAGAAATGATCTTCTTTAAAACTTCAACTAAAAGCTATCTTCTCTTCTGTATTTATTGGGTTTGCGGATGTTTCGCTAGGCTTACATCCCATTGGGGTCAAAGTGGAGTTGCATTTCGCTATTTGGTGGACAAGCAAGAGAGTATTTACTCTAGTTTTTATACTACAATATTGCTTATTTCTTGTTTGCATCATAAACATTGGTCTTTTTGCCACCCACATCTTCAACATTGAAGGAAGAAACTAAAAAAATATATGAAAAAGCTTTCTCCTACTGCAAATATAAAGACCCAATTAGATCATTCTAAGTGAGAATCGATACAAAGTTTCAGAAAAGAATGTAAGAGTATGCTAACAGTGCTCTTCATTTTATGTTTCAAAATAGGTGGATGGTATGGATGCCCTTGCTGTAAAACAAGCATGCAAATTTGCGAAGGATCATGTCCTCACGAAAGGACCAATTGTAAGTACATAGCATGTCTAAATTCCAGGATTGATATGCAGTTGCATTTCACACGTTCTTTAGTGATAATAGTGTCACGTGTATGTATGACATGGAAAGATGTTTTAAATACTAGATATTAGATACTCTTGGGGCTTCATAGATATTTCCACAAAGTTAACTGATTAGCTAGGTTGAGACAAGTACGTAATATGAGAAAATTGACTAGGCATGAGAAGAAATGAACATGAGATGCTAGACATTTCAAATCACATGGCTTAACAGTTGCGATATAGTCTTCTTTAACATAAATCTAGTTTCTTGACATGATACTGTTCTGTATTTTCTGATTCTTTGTTTGGTCTTTCATGGTCATAGAGCCCTTCTTTTAGGAGCACAAGAAAGTCCATCGGCTTGACAGAGATAATTCTTTTCTCTCTGCTCTCCTCTCTTCTTTAAGAGAAGTTTCTGAAAAAATGCGTGTCACTATATTAATGCTAGCAGTTCTTTTAATATTGAAGGGAGGAAAATATCTGGAAGATATGAATGAGATGCTACACCTTTCAAATCAGATGGCTTAACAGTCATTATATTTTATTCATTTCCATAAAACATTCTAGTGTCTTGACATGATGCTATTCTGTGTTTTATGGTTGAGACAATGCATGAGATGTTCCCCAGAGTAGGGTGATTTTGCCTCGATGAGCTTTAACTATGGAGTGGTCTTATTACCTCCTGTACTAACAGATTTCAATACCTTCTTATAAGGCCAGATAAAGGAGAGTTGAAGGGGGTGGCGTTGGAGGAGAGGTGGTGTATTAGAGTTAATGGGCAACATGTGGATTTGATTCGGGATATGAACGAGAGGGGAGGGGGAGAGCTAAAACTAACTTTAACTTTTGAAAATTTTAAGAAGCCGAGAAAAAGGAAAAAATACATGTCAATCAGGGGTGTATGCGTGTTATGCACAACCTTTATTAAAATGGAAAAGGGTCAAAAATGCCTTTGAACTCTGCGAAATTGAACAAAAATGCTCTCAGTTAATAGTTTGGTCTAAAATGCCCTTGCGGTCAATAGTTTGGTCCAGAAATGCCCCCATCGCTAATAGTTTGGTCCAAAAATTCCCCTATTGTTACAAAGTGCATGGAATACCTCCCACAACCTCGTCTACAAAATCGCTTTTTGACCTCCTCGTCTAAGCCCGATTGCGGAGCATAAGCACTAATGATATTCGAAGTATGCCTCAAAGAAAATTTATTTTATTCTATAGAAAAGCTGGAAGTTGGGGACTGTTGAAGGTGAGAAGAGGGATGAAATTACAAAGTAAAAACGAGGAAAGCAGGGTGGGTGGGTTATGGTGGAAGGTTTCATTAGAGGTTTTGAAGTTTTGTGATTTCTGGTTATTTCTCTTTGAACCTTCTTTGCTGCTACTATGATGGGGTTTAATTTGTTATTTTTGTTTGTAGATGGTATAGGATGAAGAAGACTAGGGGTTTGGACCTTCTCTATTTTATTTTTTTGGTTGTATTATTTTATTGTGTTTATTCATTTTACCGTGATACACGTCAAATTTTCAGTTGTTCATTTAACACGTCAGGAAGTGATTGTATTTCATGTGCGAGGTTTGCTGGATTCTGGTGTTCATGAGACACATTTAGGCCAATAAGAGGTATCTACATGGTCACCAGGATAGTTAATGTGTCTAATTGGCAGTTGATGGTAACATTAAGAGCTATCCATTTCTTTTACCAAAATTTTATTTCATAACACGTCAGAAAGTGATTGTACTTCATGCGGGAGGTCTGCTGGATTCTGGTGTTCACATGATACACTTATGCCAATAAGAGGTATCTACACGGTCACCAGGATGGTTAAGGTGTCTAACTGGCAGTTGGTGGTAACATTAAGGGCTATCCGCCTATCCATGTATTTTCCCAAAATTTTATTTTCATTTTTTACTTGTGTCATTGTTTGTTGAAGTTGTTGCAAATTCAATTTGTTTTTCCAATTTATTGATTTCATTCTTTCCATATCATGTTAATTTGATGTTTTCCCTTTTTGTGTGGTTCAGATTCTTGAAATGGACACCTACAGGTACCATGGTCACTCAATGTCTGATCCTGGAAGCACCTACCGTACACGTGACGAGATTAGTGGTGTTCGCGGGGTAAATATATTCTTTAAGACTCCCTGACCTATCTGAATGTGCAGATAACTTAAGTCTCCTGATATAGTTATCTTTCAACTTTACAGGAACGTGATCCTGTTGAAAGAATTAGGAATCTCATCTTAGACCATAATATAGCCACTGAGCAGGAGCTGAAGGTAAGTTTTCATATCATAATGATGTTTGAAACCTGGAAAACCATATGTGCAACAATAGATTGATTATGTTGCTCTTGACCTATAAAATGCTGCTAAACTATCTTTTAACTATCTATTCTCCTGCCCAGGATATCGAGAAAGGAAAGAGAAAAGTGGTTGATGAAGCCATTGCTAAAGCAAAGGTGAGAAGAATGATGCAAGTTTTGTCTAATTCGTCATGATTCAAGAATAGTAGGGAATTGTTTTAAAGCATAATGGCCGGTTACTGATTGCTCATATTTATTTTCAGGAGAGCCCCATGCCTGATCCTTCTGATCTGTTTACTAATGTATATGTGAAAGGGTTTGGAGTTGAGGTGCGCAGTTGTTTTCATCCAGCATTTTACCTCTTTGTTATACTACACTAATAGAAGATACCTCAATTACTCGTTCTAGCAATTTAACTGTTGTAATGGTAATAAAATACTTCAAGAATGCTAGAGAGCTTATAGCTGCCACCCCACCCCCACAAAAAAAAACATTAAATAAATAAAACTAATGTCTGCCAAAGAAAAACAAACAAAAAGTAAAAGAAGTATTCAGTTCACGTGTAAACTGGTATCATAGATAACAGTCTGATCTTATCTGCGCTATTGCCCGATCATAGTTGTACTGTATTAGATTAGTTATTTGTCTCCCCTGCCCTGTTAGAACAGTCTGGTCTGTAAGAACACAACCTGAAAGGAAGCCATTCCTAATAGGAAGTTCCCTTGGCTTGAAATTCACTAGTCTGTTCTCACAATCACGGGTCTGATTTAAAGCCACATGTGATTCTCGAAAATTGAATTAGAGATGTGAGAGAGTGTTGAGTTATATAGGTATTCCACATTGGACATAAAAAGGTATCCAAAAGTTTGTAAATGTTTTGGAGCATTTTACCTAGTACTTAAGATTTGGTTGTGTTGGATGTTCAAATTCTTTCATAGTTCTTGTATGACTTAGTTGTATTAGTTCCTTATAAATATAACAGTGGCTTTGTGGTCTTCCAGAAGCCATCAGATGATTTTTTCTGTGCTTCAGAAGTCTTATAATGATGGCTATAGTATAGAAAAGTGTTGTTACTTTAGGCTTGGAGAAGTGACCTTGTACAGTAGAAAAAAGTGATTTGTTACAAGGAGTTGTAGATTATGATTACACAGAGTAAAAGAAATATGGCTGACAGCAAATAAAGAATGTTCTATGAAAGATGGTCTTTTTGAGGACGATTCTGTTGTGAGTGAATCACTAGTTTCTGAATGTTTAAATATCACGGACTGATAGACGGGTATTCTTTTCAGGTCTTTGGAGCAGATAGGAAAGAACTCAGAGCCACACTACCATAAGACAAATAATAAAATTGCAATTTTGATTATGTTTTGCTTGGATGCTGGAGAGAGGGAAAGCGATAACTGCAGGCAACAATAGTTCTGATGACAAAAGCTCGAGTTTCTTCTGATTGCTTATAATATTGAAATGGTCCATCTTTATTTTAGGAAATGGTTCATTCTTTATGTTATTTTTGGCTCTTGCTGCTGATCTTGACCTGCGTTATTTTTACACGATTGCAGTTTCATATAGTAATAAAATTGAGCATGCAATCACTTATTTGCAGCTTGAGCTGTTTTGGTACTCTCTAACATCTTTATCTCATGGTGCTGGTGGGTCTATAAATTTGTCGTAAATAGTTGTTTATTTGAGGGAAGAGATGTTAGCTAGACTGCGTTAGTTACGAGATTTTCTTGAAATGTTTAATTTCTGCTATAAATGCTTTCCAACTTGTTGTGCTTAGTGCAAAATTGTTTTCTAAGCCAAGGATTACTCTTTGCAAGTTTGTTATTTTAGTGGCACCTTCCATGCATTGTTTAAGATATTCTCAACAGTTTTTTACAATGCATTGGCTTCATGGCTACCATTCCTCATCTCCATTTTTTTTAATTATAAGAACTAAAAGTAATTATTTATCTCGACATAAAGTAGAGGTAGGTAAGAGTGATCTCAATTTAGTTGGCTATAGAAAAAGGTTGGAGGGACTTTTGTGTTACCCAATTTATATTCCCAAGGAAGGAGAAGCACTTGATGACCTTCCGTAGTTATTGACTAAGACTTAGATAGGCTATTTGCTTCTTTGGGAGATTGATAAAGGTCTTTGTAAAGTCTGTAAAGTCATTCCGAATGAGAACCTTATGACCCAACATAAACTCTTTACGATGGGTTTGAAAATTAAATGGAAGAGGATGAAGAGGGTTGGGGATGACCGACCAAAGAACAAATGGAGTAGCTTGACTACAACCAGTACTCATGAGATGTGGGAGTCCTCTTCCAATCACAACTTCTCTATTTTAAAACTATAAATAGGGGTCCTCATAATTCAGAAAAGGGAACAAATTTTTTTAACAAGAAGCTAGAGAAAGCTCGTGGATCAAAAGCCGCAAATTTCTCTACAAGCTACAAGTTCAAGAATTCAAGCGTTCAAGTTCAAGAACGATCAAGATCAAGACCGCCGGATTCAAGATCAAGCTCGAAGCCCTTGGATTCAACTAGAAGTCAAGATCAAGATAAAGTTCAAGTTCAAGAACGGTCAAGATCAAGACCGCCGGAT
>JAJONR010019032.1:0-12366 GCA_029582245.1 Solanum etuberosum
ATAAATTTACTAACGACTCATTTTCCCTTAATCCTTCTTGTTTTTCAAAAGGTGGTGTTTGGGCCAACTTTTCTGAGAATTAGTTCGGATTCATGCTGGGGTAATCTATTACAGAAGTAATCCACCTTGTGAGGAGACTGGTGGAGCAGTATAAAGAGAGGAAGAAGGACTTACATATGGTGTTCATTGATCTAGAGAAGGCTTATGACAAAGTCCTAAGGAGATTCTATGGAGATGCTTGGAGGCTAGAGGTGTACATGTGGCTTACACTAGGGCAATTAAGGACATGTACGATGGAACCAAGACCAAGGTGAGGACAATGAGGAGGAGACTCGAAGGCCGAAGCACTTCCCATTCATGATGGAGTTGCATCAGGAATTGTCTCTTAGCCCGTTTCTATTGGCCTTGGTGATGGATGACTTGATGTGGCACATCCAAGGTGTCATGGTGTATGTTATTCGCGGATGAAATAGTACTGATTGACAAGACTCAACGGAGTTAATGCAAGGATGGAGGTTTAGACAAACCCTGGAGTCAAAAGGGTTCAGGCAGAGAAGGACCTAGACTAAATACTTTGAGTGAAAGTTCAGAGATGCATGCACCACATGAAGTTGACATGAAAGTGAGACTTGATACTCAGGTCATCCCCAAGAGAGGATGTTTCAAGTAGCTTGGGTCTTCCATTCAAGGTAATGGGGAGATCAATGACGATGTCGGTATGGGATGGGCGAAATGGAGGCTCGCCTTCGGGGTCTTGTGTGATAAGAAGGTACCATCAAAACTTAAAGGTAAGTTCTACAGAGTGATAGTAGGACCGACTATGTTGTATCGGGTGGAATGTAGGTCAGTTAAGAACTTTCATGTTCTGAAGAAAGTTGCGTAAATAAGGATGTTGAGGTGGATGCATGGACATACTAAAAGAGATATGATTAAAAATGAAGATATCTAACACCAACTATGAGCTCATATTGGCATCACTAGTTAGCTTACTCTTACCAGAATGGCATATTTTACTTCCATAAATGGCGCTTTGTACTCACACTTTGCTCAAGTTTTTTTGGCAAGACAAATTAGTACAACAATAGTTGATCTTTTCCTTTTTCATTAATATGGTAAACCCTCCAACCAAAAGCCAAATAGTTGCTTTTCCCACAAGAAATGAGCTCAACAAGGTCTCCTTCTTATTTTTATTTCATCTTTTTTTTTCTAATATGGTAAAAAACCCACCTCCCAAATCCTCCTACCCAAGTGCCAAAAAGGGGACTTTGCTCTCTTGGTAGCTAGAAATCCTAACCTCACAGGTTTCTCCTTTTTTTTTTGGGTTCTTACTTCTCCTTATCCCCCCCCCCCCCCTCCAAGCCCCCTCCATAGGAGCTGCACAGTCTTTTCAACATTCCTCCCTCGGTAATTAAAACACCAAAGCACATTCCTTTTTCCTTTTCTTTCTCAATTAAAAACCGAACTACCCCAAAAACGCCTAGCAGGAGTCAAAAGGGTCTTTTCAGACTTTTGTTTCCTAAGTGACTCAAACTCCGCAACCTCATGATTACTCTTCCCCTTCCTCTAAAACAATTTACCATCACAACAAGTCTAACTTCCCTAAGCTACCTAATGCCTTCGCACACACAGTACCTTTCTCTATATTGTTCCAATTTTATCAGACATCCCTAAAGACACCTAAGCTAGCTAATGTCTTACTAAACTCATTTCCAAACTCAAATTTTTCATCAAATTAAAACAGATCACACAGTAACACAAGTATAAACAACACAATCATCCAACTTTACTTTCCTCTACATTTCATCAAATAACTAAATATAAACTATTAAAACTAAATCTACACAAACAACATAGATAACATACTTGAAATGGCGATAACTCTTGGTTTAGCAGTATGACTACGACCCAATTTTCCAGTTTTCCCCCAGATCCCACGACTCTTAGCAACTCTGATTGACATCACGATCTTCTGCTTAGTACTTTCTAACGCCGCCTCACAAGCTCTCCTCAACTCCTCATCATCCGCACTCGATTTCGCCATTTTTGCTCTTCTCTGAAGCTGAATTTCAGATTTCCTATTTTACTTGTAGGAACAGTTTACAGCTTAGAAAAGTTGTAGAGGCTGTCTTTTCCTTCCTTTTTCCAAGGAAAAATGTAAATTACTATGTAATAATAATAGTCCAACCTTTTCTTATTCAACTTTTTTCTATGAAAAGTCGGGTTGAGTCAAATTTAAACGGTTAAATTTAATTTATTTTTCAGATATTATACTGTACGAGTTAGTTTGTGGGCATTTTAATATTAGTTATTGGTAATCTTGTTCTCAAGATTTAAATAAATGGAAGGAATTCTTGTGTAGTACTAATTAAATTAGTTATTTATCTAAACTATTAAATTTTAGAAAATATGAGTAATGGATAAATTTGAAACTGATGGAATATTTGATTGTCGGAAAAATTGATTAGGTTAAATTTAGATAGGTGAAAGATATCATTGAATATAAATTATATTGCAGTATATCAAAAAAAAAAACTTGGATCAAGATGAGTATAGTCCAAATAAGAAATTATTTTGTTATATAGTAATAAAATTATAGCGTGCAAATTTTTTTCAGGTAATTGTCCAATATTTTTTATTTTATTTTATTTTTTTGTTGTTGGTACTTAGTGATGTTATTTAACATTATTGAACAACTTGCGATATATAGACGTAATTAAATGTGTTAATATGCAAACTACATCTATAAACAAACATTTTCTATAAAAACATTTTTCTATTATTTAAAAAGACATATTTAATAAGAGTATTTCAGTTTTCTTTTGTTAATCTTAATGGCTATTTATATTCTTTCATGTAACCTAGATGCTTTAGTTTGTGAAATCCAATCTATATATTCATTTGTTATTTTAGTGGGGTCCTGTTTTATATTCAATTTTTCATTAGAGAGTATCATCCATCTATATTTAGTTTTCACTAATTTTCTCATATTTTTTAAATTCCGTGTTCAATCAAACTACATCACTTATATTGAAACAGAAGGAATATAAGCCAAGAGCTTATTGTTGTATCAAGGTGATAGTGTTGTAACGTAAGTTGCACGGACTCTTCACTTTCAATGTTGCACTCATGTCAGATTCTTTAAAAATACACTACTTTTGAAGAACTCAACACACGCGCCCATTGACATCACCAATTGACATTTTTGAAGAGTCTGATTACCATAGGTTGTGACCTCTAATGACAAAATAATGCCATGCGAGTGTGTGATGCAAAACTATAGTTATGTCATCATTTGTGAAATTTACCCAAAAAAATTATCTGAACTACAAAATCACCACACCTCAATACCAAGCAAGTTGAAATTGCCCATATATACCCTCAGGGTCCATGTTGCTCCATTTAAGCCGATCTCATAGCAACATACCCAGTGTAATCCTAGATATGAGGAGAGTAAAATGTACGTAGACCTTACCCATACCATTGTGGCGTAGAGAGGCTGTTTCCACTGCATGACTACCTATTAGATATTATGCATAACCACGACTTTATGCAGAGTATGTGAAGAGAGTGATGAAGCAAGATAGACAGGACACTACACTTCTTCTCAACAGCTGCTGCCATATTGAAGGATGAAACCTCACAAAAGTGAACCAAATCCAAATGCTAAAATTTTCTAAATTGCTCAATGCTGCATGGTGTATCAAGTTTGAACCATTTTGTCACACTATTCTTCAGTCAGTTATTAGTATAGTTATTAGTATATGTGACCAAACGAAAACCAATGAGCACACATTGTCTTCAACTCGAACTATATGTAGTTGAGAATCTAGACTAAATTCATATCAAGTGTCGCAAAAGAATATTAGATGCTGTAGTAATCGAACCCTCTAGCATAAAATTCTAGATCAGCTCATGAGAAAAGGAATGTGCATTGTTTTCCTTCCTCTGATCGAGATTGCTCACATGCCAAGTGTTGGTGGAATGTCAATTAGGAAGTTCTGATGCTTTAGCCACTCCCTCGGATCTATAATGAGCTATGGTATGAGTCGCCTGCTGTAGAGGAAGCAGTAAATCGTTGTCAATGCAATCGTACCTGCAAAATAAAAAATCCAGGAATGAAGCCTCACTTGGTAGACACATTAGCAATATCCGGATCAGTTTGTTTCTACAGAATATAAGTAAAGATCACCGTCTCTTGTGCTTCTAACCAAAGGGAATTTTAGTTGATACTCGTTTAGAAAAAAATGAGTTTAGTTTCCCTTGAAACTAAAGTGTTATATAAAGGACCTTCTGGAGAGTTCCCTATGATTCCCTGCCATTTATCATAGAATAAAAATGTTCCCCTAACTAAGTTCAGTTCCAAAGATTTGTACCCCGCGTAAACGACTTCTTTAGCATATCAATGTACTTGAAGAACCTAACGCAAATATAACTAATGCATAGCTAGTTTATTAGATGTGATGCACACTTACAACTCTTTGCAGAGGTTGTCTGTTAGTACAGAGAGAGTGATGATCTTCATTCTAGTCTCCAAAAGTTTATCTTCAGGATAGTCAGCAAATGGTTCTTCCAAGAACATCGAAAGTCTTTCAACATTTATTTCAAGTTGCTGCTGCAGGTTTTCAAAAAGGTTCTTCTTTATTTCCCTTTCTTTTGGTGTCATTTCATCCTTGAACAGCGCCTGACCAAAAACATAAAATGAAACTGGATAGGAACAGGAGAGAATTCGCCTTAATTGAAGGAGTCTATTACATCCATTTTCTACCCAGCTGAAGTCCTTTGATTGCAATTCCCCTGCTTCAAGTTTCAACACTTCAAAATTTAGTTTTTGCTTCATGTTTGCTTCAGCCTTCAACGAATCACAATGAACCATATAGCGCTCATAATAATGAGTATAGCGCAAGAGATCATTTCTGACAGTCGTCGTCTTTTCCTCTTCCCCTTCCTTATACCTGCCACAAGTGTGACCTCGAATGCTACTCCATGTGTGTTCTAAGCCAGTAGCTCCACCACACAACCAACTACAAAGTATAAAATAAAATTTGCATACACAAATATAAGCGACGGAGAAAGAGGAAGTACTGGTATAATTTGGCTTGACCAACATTCTTTCAATGAATTAACTAATATGAGCGAGGAAAAAAAGGAGAAACTACTAAGCCATATTTTGAGCTTGTAGGTAAGAAAAAGGAGAAATGTGTATTTGAACTGTTACCCTACACTCAAAGAATAATTAGCTACATCTCTAGCAAGGGATGGATAACCTTAGGATCTAAACTTTTATAACCTTGAAAATGCTCCTTTTTCTCTCTCTTCCCGCTCTCCGCAATTGAGCTTATACTTCCTCTTCCTTTGCCCGGTTATACTACAACCACAAATATTGCTGCTTCTCTTTGTCTTCTAATTCTTGGTCAAGTTTTCATTCTTGGAATCAGGACGGATTATCCGTCTTATCTGTTTATCAACTCTCTTAGCATTTCCTCTCCTTTCACCCTCTTTTTTTTTTATTTTACAGTTTCCTGCTCCTTGGAAGTCCTTGTTTGCATCATATGCAATTAATGCATCACAAGACTAATTACCCCCCCCAAAAAAACTCCCGGGAGACCAAAAAAAGAGAAGGAACAGAATAAATAGTTAAAAGACTTCAATAGAAAAATATATATCAAAATGAAAATGGTATGGCAAAGAAATGGAATAAGAATAGAACATATAAATCAGCAAATTGGAAGAACATAAGACTGCAGACATGGATAAAGTCTCACCAAAACGGCTGTCCACATCTACATCTTACAAGGTTGCATCCCCCATTCTTCTCCACGGCATTATGACATTTTGGGCAATGTTTGGCATTTTCACTTATCCACGTTACTGTCTTCCCATCGTTCTTGCACTTCTTCATCCAAAGTTTCCACATCAGACATGAACAAGGTGAGTGTGCTTCTGATAAACAATTAAAACAGAACTGTACACCACATGCACATTCAACCTCACAGCAGTATTCATCATCCTCAATACGAATTGCATTTCCACAGTGAGGAACACTAGGGCACCATTTAACCCTCTTGTTATCATCAATATATGACTCTAACAGAAAACGATCAAATTTCTCTGCCAAAGCAGGATCTTTTGCAGTGACGAGATCCCTAATCTTTCCTTCATCACAGATCACATTGCACTTTTGGGCCATGCAAGTTACTTGTTTACTCTGACCCTCATTTATTTTTACAATGAAATGAGTTGTCCAACCTACATACAACAATTATTGGCAACTTTTAGCTTACACCATCGTTTGTTCGAGTGACCAGAAAAGAGAAAGCACCAACAATAAATGCAATAAGTGAATCTAGCTCATCAACTTTTCAAGATGCACTAATCACTTCCACATTACAGAAAATCAACAAAACCATAGGTTTGCTACAGAAACAGATTCTAAATGCTATTGATGCCATTAAATGCAGTGAAATCATCAGTATTTCGAAGTTAGGTAGTTACGAAAAGGATCCCAACAGCTTTCCCACTTATGTGAGGCATACAAACAGAGACTTCAAATGTTGGGACAACAAACTCCAGATCATGTGTCAAAAGTGACGTGTCACTAGTATAATGATTAAATGGGGACAAGAGATAAGAGAAACACTGTACTCGTACAGAGATAGAGGCTCGGGGAAGGGATGGGAGATGCTCACATTCATTGCAAAATATATGGTTGCAGTCCATTACAGTAGTCTTCTCAATAGGGGCATCTTCAAAGCAAATTTGACACGTCACTTCAGATGTCGACAGAGTGGAAGTATGTTCATCTTTCCCTTCCAGTGTCACACCCGCTTCAGCATATAACTTTTCTGTCCCTCTCTCAACAAGAACCGCAAAGACCTTGTCAACTTCCCATCGGTAATGAATAAGCAAGCTTCGAGCATGATGTTCCTTCAGAGATAACAAGTCCATCACTCTTTGCAAGTCTTCTTTCTGCAAGTTAAATACCAATGTTTCACATGTCAGTCATTAAATTAACATTTATCCATATGGCAAAGTCGAAACTTTGGGAAAAGTTGCTCACCTGTGCAGCTAAAAGAGTCTCTTTCCTGATTACCTACAAAACCCAATAGTAGGCATGAAGAATTCAAGAAATTCATAAATCACAAAAATGAAAACAGCAGACAACTTCACAAGTCAGGGTGATTTTTTGCTTCCTACGTGTTCCCTGATAAGTAATTATATATCCTGTACTGTACCTCATGCACCGACTTTGCACACAGTATTCATTGCTTCACAGGACTTACCTTTTAGCTTTGTGAGAGTAGAAAATGCTTGTATGTGGTAGAAAATCAAAAAGTTAGGCTGCTGGCCAGAAGCTTATCTCATTTAAAGAAGAACTTCCAACATAATATCATATATTTTAATATCATTAAAACTCCTCTTTTTTTGTCAAAGAAAACACCATCCAATATACAACAACATACCCAGTATAGTACTACAAAGTGAGGTCCGGAGAGGGTTGAGTGTACGCAGGACCTTACATTTACCTTAGAAGTAGAGATGATGTTTCCGATAGACCCTCAGTTCAAGAAAAAAAGTGAAAGCATAACAAAGCATACTTGCGAGAAACAGCAGAAAATAACAGAAATCGAAGGCAGGAAACTACTACCACTACTAGTATGGACGGATAGCGAGACAACCCACTACACCATCCAGTGTCTTTTCCCATATTTAATCACTGGAAATGCATAAGAACTACTGGTACCAATTTTTCAACTGAAACAGTATTAAACAGTCATTCTAGAGTTCTGATGTACTAGAAACTGAACATTTCTGATACAGAGCATATATATTGTGTGTGTGTGTGAAAGAAGCTACAACCAAAACCAGAAGAAAAATAAACCAGACAATTATGAAGGAAAACCTAATCAAGACTCAAAAGGGACATTCATTTGGCACCGCCTTTTTTCGAAAACAATAAAATTAAACATTTTTGCATGAAAAGGGTTAAAGGGCTTATTGAAGATTTAAACTTTATAGGTTAATTTCTTTAAATCCTTTATCTGGTTTTGAAATATATAGCTATTGAATTCATCCGAACCCGAAATTTTACTTTTATAACACTACCTTGCATGAAGGACCCTTTTCGGAGATTCCATTTCTCTCTTGTTCAATTTCCGTAAACCCATCAAGAAATTCACCATCATCATCATCTTCATCGTCATTATTATACTCTTGATTGTCCCATTCATCATCATCGCTGCTCACATAGATATAGTCCTCCATAATTTTTCACATACACTAAAACCCCACAGAGAAAATTGGAAAACCGAAAACGTTACCAATTTTACGCTTTGATGATCCCTAGGTTTGTTTGTCGATTCTTGGAATTCCTTCGTGGGGAAGGAAGAATTTTGGATTTTTTGAGTTTTTTGATCGGAGTGAAATTCTGTCAAATATTGGTTCACTGTACTGTGCAAACTCCTATGCAGCTTGGTCAACAATAGTCTCACCCTCTTTTGGATTGTGATAGGATGGTCGAGATTTGACGTTTCGAGTTTGAGTTTCGGAGGAAATTATGATTGAGGCACCGCCATTTGAAATAGGTTTACAACGTGTGAATTTAGATTAATTAAGTTTCAAATTTGAGTTTTGGAGAAAATTATGATGGAGGTGTTGCTTTTAGAAAAAGGTTTACAATGTGTGAATTTGAATTAATAGAGTTTCGAGTTTGAGCCCTTGGAGAAAATTATGATGGAGGCGTCCCCATTAAAATAAGTTTGCAACGTATGAATTTGGATCAGTAGAGTTTCGAGTTTGAGTCTTGGAAAAAATTAGATTGGGAGTGCGTTTTCAAAAATGAGCGTTGCAATGCACATTTTTTTAATTAGTAAAGTTTCGAATTTTAAGTTCGAGCCTTATAAAAAGTGATGTTGGTTCATGTAATGCACGAATTTGAATTAGTAGGTTCCAACACGAATATAAAATAGTATTAAACATTGTATGAAAAATTAAATCTTTTAATGAAGTTTCATTTGGTATATATTGTTAGGTTAAATTACATCAAAAATATTTTTAATATGGTATAATATTGTATGTTTTAGATCTAGTTTGTAGGATTTTTCCTAAAAAACTCACACAGTTAAGAGTATTCATCTTGTTATAGATAGATTCTTTTTCTTGTGATCAGTTATCAATGTGGACTTTATTCACATATATCCTAATTCCTAACAATCTCTTCCTTGAATCAAGTTCCATGTTATCTATTACTATCTAAAGACTAATTTAAAGATTAATTATGTGTCACCCACCTAAGTATTTATGATCATCAAATTAAAGATCACTGACTTTTTTTGTGGGTATGTGCTTTGAAGCTACGACCTATGGATACTGCCATACAGGATAGAGGTAGCAAATCCATTCGTAGATGGGCAAAGACTAGTGTTGGGCCTTAGGGCATCTCCAACCCTATCCTCTATTTTACTCTCCAAATATAGAGTTTTCTATTTTTTCAGATAATCAACTCCAATCCAATTTTCTATTTTACTCTCTAAAAATGAATTTTTTTCTCTCTTTAATATTATATTCTTATTTTCTTATTTCATAATATAATTTTCTTTCTTTTTTTCAAATAATCACTTTGTATAATTTTCATGTAATATAAATTATTATTTTTCATTTTTTTATTTAATTTAAAATTTTATTTTATTTTAAATTTATAAATAACATAAATTGCAAATAAATATTATATAATATACAAATTAGTGGACATAAATTGTAACCAAAATGATTGTGATAAAATTATTATGTTATGTATTGTGTTATCTCGTATTTAAATTATTATGTTATGTATTGTATTTTTAAATTAAAATTTTCATCTTATCATTTTAATTTTGTGCATTCAACATAGTGACAATTAATAATAATATCAAATCATATTAAAGTGACGAATTTTTATTTTTATTTTAAAAAATATTATTAATTCGAGATGAAAATAGTATATGCTAAATAATATATTTTAAAAAAAACTTACGTGTGTTAAATATTTAATTAATGTTCTTATATGAAAAATAATGTGTTAATTATAAAAATAATAGAAATAATAATAAAATAATGAAAAAGTAAAATAGAAAGTGTGAAGAACTACTATTCACCTGTAGAGAATAAAGAGTGAAATGGAGGGTGGTTGAAAAGGTCATTCTCTATTTTACTCTCCAAATATAGAGAATGGAGAATAAAATAGAGGTGGATTGGAGATGGTCTTACGCCACACTCCATCATCTTCACACTAAGTTGTGCCTTATGCCAAACAGGCTCTAAGTATATGATAATTTTGTGTAAACTAGAATACTACTAAACTAAATAGTCTTGAAACTTTATCTTTCTTACAAAAAAAAAGAAGAAGAAGAAATTTGGTAATCCTCTGAAAGAAAATAAATGTTATCATACTTCATGAATTACATCATAATTAAAATCTATTTTAAAAAGCTACAGATAAATTAAAATCTATAATAAATCTGCAAATAAATAATCAAATCTACTTAAACACAAATTAAAAATGTTTTGCATGAGAACTGATAGCACAATTACAAGCCAGATTTTTTTTGATGGAAAATATGAATATTTAAATTTATTCAATAAAAGTTAATATAATATGTACATATATAATTTATCAATTTAATTTTTTAAATCAAAATCAAATTAATTATAAAAATTTATAATCAAATCTAAAAAAATATAATTTACTTAATTGATTACATTCAATTTTTCAATTTGAATCGATATTTTAACCAAATAAAAAACACAACAATTCTACTTGGTGGGCAAGGAGAGAGAATAATGTGTGGTCATATCATTTGGACAAGTCAATGTGAGCATGTGCCTATTGTATTTGCACATGAAGATAATGTGTATAAAATTCAATCCTTGCTCACCAAGGATGCAATATTTGGTGGAAGTTTCTTGCCAAATTTAGAAGCCAACTTATTAAATTAAAACTAGCCTACAGATATATAATATAAACATAATATATAAATATATATTTTAAATTTTACCTCATTTGATATTTATGATTTTCGATCTTAAATGTTAAATATATAATTTAAATTTGTATATAATTAAATAAATAGACATCTTATTCAATATCTTACGTGACAATTTATCTAGATTCCACGTGAGACCTCATAATAGATTAAAGGCAAACAAATTATGAAACAAATCATAGGGGCAAAGGCGCATGAACCTGCATGCCTTGGCCCTTGTCCCATGACGGCCGTTGGCTAACGTGAAGTGTAAGGCGCATGGGCTCTTGTACCGTGCCCATGCGCCTTACACGGTGGTCCAACGCCTTTCACTTCCATTCCATTTAACTACTACCTCAATTTTTATTTTCTCCACTTTTAAATTTAATTATTTCGCTCTTAAATTTGTATAAAATTGAACAAATAAACATGACAATTTGCGTCATCCAATTTATTGGATTATAAATAGAGGAGTTGTTTCTCATTTGAAAACTGCACCAAACTGCACCAAATAGTGAGAAGCAATATTCCATTGGTTTCGTAAAGCTGTGAAGATAATGAAGTCCATTAGCTACATCCAACGCAATCTGAATCCTTTTTTTCCAGCTTATGGTATCTCGAGACTTGGTTCTGGTCAGCCATTCCCTGAGAGAGCCATTTTTCATGTATTCAAAGACAAGAAAGAAGCAACCTTTATGTTCACAATAGCCACAAAGCTTTATTAGATTGAAGTGATTGATCTTATGCAGCATGTTCACTTCTCTAGATACATCTGTGATCGCCATTTTGACTGCTAAGATTTCCCCTTTAAACCCTCCCCAGTATACAGATCCCTTTATCCGGTTCTTGGAGTCAAAAGTTTCGCGTAGCATGCTTCAATTCCTTGAACTTGAAAACTTTAGGGACATGATCTATGTTTGCGGTCTCCACGAGGATATCTTCATGACTTGAAGACCTCCTTGGAAATTTTCTATCCCTTTTTTTAAACAAAGCAAGAAGGATGACCCAAAAACTGTTAAATTTGACAAGATTCAAAGATGAATTAATGTGAAGATTTGGTAGCCAGGAAGATAATTCTTCATTGGTACAAAAGTCAAGATAGCACCTTTTGTAGGTGAAATTTAGGTGAACCATAAAATGGTTTCACAAGGTAAACCTTGACATTTTGACACATTGTGATGTCATGGATGACATCAATAGGAAGAATTCACTCCTATAAATAGGTAGCTCCTAATTCATTTGTAACACACCTCTCACTTGCCTTCTCATCTTCTAAGACATTTGTTCTTCTTTCTCTCTTGTAGTATTTCACTTGTACTCTTTTGGAGTGAAATAAATATTGGTTGGTTGTGTCCGAGGAGTAGGTAAA
>JAJONR010019033.1:0-13038 GCA_029582245.1 Solanum etuberosum
TTAAACTTATCCTATTTTCTTGATAACATACATAAACAATTTAGGATTAATTACTTGAGTGGATCCCATTTAAAAAATAATTACTTATTTTAAATATACTCTTTAATTATTATCATTTATAGCAATATATAACAATACTATGTATTTTATTAAATTGTCTCTCTCGCTCTTTTTCTTTTCTCTGGCTCTTTTTTTTTCTCTCTTTCGCTCTCTTTTTTTTCTCTCTCTCGCACTCTTTCTTCCTTTCTTTCTCTCTACACACTTTTTATGAGCTCTTTTTCGATCTCTCAAAAGAAAGAGAAGCAATTAAGTAGAATAAATTGTGGTGAAACCGCCAACATCTTTAGTTTGGTTTCTCTTTGACCTTAATGATTCAATATTACCAGATATTATGGAGTATGCAAAATGTGGCAAACGAAAGAGCATCTTATTATCTGTAAATTGAATAAAATTTGTATCAATAATGAATTAAACAAGTAATCTAATCATAACAAATCAACCAATAAACTGTGAAATGAATTAAACTTGTATTAAAAGTGTATTACACAAATATTAAAGTTGAATTAGAAGAGAGAATTAATCATGAATAAAAAACGTAACTAATGAAAGACCATGCATTGATCTATAGAGTGAATTAAACTTGTATCAATAATGAATTAAACAAGTAATTCAATAGTAACAAATCAACCAATAAACTGCAAAATGAATTAAATTTGCATTAAAAGTGTATTACACAATATTAAAATTGAATTAGAAGAGAGAATTAAGAATGAAGGAAAAGTGTAAGTAACGAAAGACAAGACAATGATCTATAGACTGAATTAAACTTGTATTATTCATGAATAAAACAAGTATTATATGTGTCTTATAAATTATTTTGGTTTGTATCACTAAGAACATGAGTGAGTGATGTTTGCAATATGTATTAAAAATGTAGTGTGCATGTATTATAAATGTATTATAAATGTATTATAAGTGTGTTACCTAAATCATTTGGTTGGTATCACTAAGAAGAGAGTGAAGTTTGCAATATGTATTGCTATAAATGTATTGTTCATGAATAAAACTTATATTACATGTGTCTTATAATTATTTTGATTTGTATCACTAAGAAAATGAGTGACGGTTGCAATATGTATTAAAAATGTATTGTCTTGTCTTATAAATGTATTATTAATGCGTTACCTAAATTATTCTTGTTGGTATCTGTGAGAAAGGAGTGAAGCGGGCAATATGTATTATAAATGTAGTATTCATGAATAAAACATCTATTATATGTGTCTTATAAATTATTTTTGGTTTGTATCACTAAGAACATGAGTGATATTTGCAATATGTATTAAAAATGTATTGTGCATGTATTATAAATGTATTATAAGTGTGTTACCTAAATTATTTTAGTTGATATCATTAAAAAGGGAGTGAAGTTTGCAATATGTATTATACATATATTCTTCATGATTTTAATACAATTACGAAACATATCTAATACAACTTTAATACAAATGTGATATAGTTACGTAAACTTCATCCTTTTCGAGCTTCAATCTAATATTTCTCCTAAAATCAATTCTAAACTTAACAAAACCCTCTTAAAATTGAGATATAAACTCCAAACGATATTTTTAATTATTTGTAGAAACAGCCTATCCAAACTAATCACAAATGAAAGAGCAGTCAATGATTCATAGACTGAATAAAACTTGTATCAATAATTAATTAGACAAGTAATCTAATCGTAACAACATAATAAACTGTCAAATGAATTAAACTTGAATTAAAAATATATTACACACATATTAGAGTTGAATTAGAAGCGAATTAAACATGAATACAAAATGTAGCAAACGAAAGAGCATTTTGTGATCTGTAAACTGAATAAAACTTGTATCAATAATGAATTAAACAAGTATTTCAATCGTAACAAATCAACCAATAAACTACAGAATGAATTAACTTGTATTAAAAGTATATTACACAAATATTAAAGTTGAATTAGAAGAGAGAGTTAAGCATGAATAAAAAATGTAACTAATGAAAGACCAAACAATGATCTATAGAGTGAATTAAACTTATATCAATAATGAATTAAATAAGTAATCTAATATTAACAAATAACAAACTACAAAATTAATTAAATTTGCATTAAAAGTGTATTACACAATATTAAAGTTGAATTAGAAGAGAAATTTAAAAATAGATGAAAAACGTAACTAACGAAAGACAAGATAATAATCTATAGGCTGAATTAAACTTATATTATTCATGAATAAAATGTATTGTTTATGATTTTAATACAATTTTAATACAATTATAAAACATATCTAATACAACTTTAATACAATTGCGATACAATTTCATAACATTAACCTTTTTTGAGTTTCAATCTAATATTTCTCCTAAAATCAATTATAAACTTAACCAAACCCTCTTAAAATTGAGATATAAACTCCAAACGATATTTTCAATTATTTGTAGGAACAATCTATCAAAACTAATCACAAATTCGTAAAATTCAAATAATGAATTTAAAATTTGAAGCTTTATAATAACCATCAATGGTGAGTTATTGCTGCTTTAATTTTAGAGATTTGAAATTTCTGCTTGAAAACATAATTTTGTGCAAATTTTTGGTCTTTCTGTTTCTCTTCTCGTCATGCTTTGGATAAAAATGATGAAATATGGGCAAAAACTGATTTGAGGATAGTTGTTTAAATGAAAATTTAAATAAAAGAAGAAGAAGAAGAATAAAAAGGAGAAGAAAAGGAGGAAGATAAAGTGACAGAGAAAGAGACGAAAAAAGAAGAATAAAAAGAAGAAGAAAAGTAAGAGAAAAAAGGGCAGAGAAAGAGGCAAGCGATAGACTGTACAATTTTTTAATTTAAAAAAATTGTTATATTTAGTTAGAAAAATTATATTGCCATAGATGGTAAATATTTTTTTAATGTAGCATATTTATGTGATTTCCCCAAAATTTTATGACCAATCCCTCTTTCTAAAGTCTTTCGTTTTCAATAATATTTTTTTAAAAAACTAAAGTTTTCAATAATATTTACCACTTTATTACACAAAAAATAACCATGGTTTCATTTGTGTAGTCACGCACCCAAAAGGTTTACACCATAGCTAAGTATGGGTTTTTCAACAAATTTTTCTCCAAGAGTTTTTATAAGGATTTTCCGCTCATCTTTAAGGAGTCGTTTGATTCGTGGACTAAGCTATTCCGAGATTATAATTATTAGACTAATATATCCCACCACCTGGGATATTAACAAAGAGAAGGGACCTAAAGCATTTCTTGAAGAAAGTCTTTGCCTAGCCATACGTGTTTGAGTATGTGTCCAGTTCAGTTGCATGAAAATATTGTTTGCTAAATTTTGGTATATTTTGAGAAATCACATGTATGTCAAGAGAAATGAAGAATCTGCGCAACATAGGTGATGAAAGAGAGATAGATTAGAGAAAGAAGGAATTGATGATTACAACAAGTGAGCTGCAATGATCAACATGATCTGTTAATATAGCAGCTTTTCATCAATATGGCAAGAAGATGAAAGTCATCAGCTACCACCAAGTATATGAATATGAAACTTGTATGTACAACAAGATCATCAACGAGGAAGGTGATTTCATGCTTTTAAAGGAAGTAATGACCACTGAAACAGTTGAGGCTTAAGCAGTTGCAGCTTTTTCTTCCGCCATTTCTGACACTGGAAGAAGAGTGCAGATGAGGTTGCGATCTCCATACACATTGTCCACTCGTCCTGAAATGCAATCACAAGGAGATTATCGTCAATACCAAGATATAAGACTCCCTTTGTCCCATTTTAAAAGTTGTTTTAGCTCATTTCACGCTTATTAAGAACATAATAAATACAAATGTATAGTTTACAACAACAACAACATACTCAGTGAAATCTAATAAGTGAGGTCTCGTTCAATAAAAAAGCAGTATTGCTATATAGTCAATAAATACGAGAATTGTAGATTTCAGCAGATACTCTGAGCTTTTTTCAATCATCTTATTGGTTCTATTAACATCAACTTGCAAATATTCTCTTCCTAAAGTCTACAGATTCATTATATTCATGATGAGAACCCTATACGACAAACAGAGACAGAAAGAATACATTGTTTCTCTTCTAACACGTGCCGGTCAAACAGATATTCTGATTTCAAGTACACAAGATTTTATAGAAAACGGCCTTTTTAGAACAGTTCCGTTGTAATAGGACGTAAAGGGAAAGTTCCCTGCATGTCCTAAGTTGCTAGTTAGTCTAGAGGCTGTCATTATGTAGTATGATTACGTGAAAACTAATGAATTTTCAAATGAAGTTTTTGTATTATCATTAACGAGAAGGAAAAAAACATTGTGTATGTAGGTATAAGATAGGATGTTTAAAATTTAAGGACATAATTTCAGTAGTGGCTGCTAGTATGTTTCAGAAGTTTTGAAAATGCGTTGACCAGTAAAGTATATGTTTTGCTGAATACCTCTACAGTTCAATGAATCACTAAAGAGGAAAAAAATCTAATACTTCAGAATTTAGCTAACGTCAAGTTTGTAGGTTTAAAATTGGAGTTGTAATAGAGATGGTAAAGACCTGTAGTTGGCCAGAATTTGGCACTCCTTAGCCAGGGAGCAGGGTATGCAGCATATTCCCGAGAATATGGTTTTGTCCATGCATCTGCCATGAGCATTGATGGTGGATGAGGAGCCCCCTGCAAAAAAAGTCTTGGTTAATATCTCCTGATTTATGCAACAGTACAAACAACAAACGTTTCATTTAAAACTAATTACAAGAAAAAAATAACACATATGTACCTTGAGAACATTGTTGTTAATATCAACATTCCCTTTCTCAATCTGAGCGATTTCTTCCCTGATGGAGATGAGTGCATCACAAAACCTGTCTAGTTCCGCCTGCATAATACACAGCTACTTCAGGACCACCAAATAAAAAAACTATACTGTGTACTACTGAAACTTTTTTCCAGTATCATACAATATGCATCCTTGTATTATACCTTGCTTTCACTTTCCGTAGGTTCAATCATAAGTGTACCAGGAACCGGCCAAGACATTGTAGGTCCATGAAATCCGTAGTCAATAAGACGTTTAGCAACATCTTCAGGTTCTATCCCAGCAGTGTTCTGAAAGGTGAAGACTCGCACAAGATTTAGTACACTATTAACAACCAGTAAAAAAGGAAGTGAATTGGAAATGATTCAAAAAAAAACTACCTTAAATCCCCTCAGGTCAATGATAAACTCATGGGCACATGTTCCATTGACACCTCGGAAGAGGACTGGGTAGTGCTTCTGTTGATCAAAGCAGAAAATATGATCAGCTAAGCAGAATACCCAAATTGAACACTTGTTGCAGGACAAACTTTTTCAACTATGATGAATTAAGACAGGCATAGCAAGCCCGAGAAACCGAAAAGCAGAAAATTCAACTCAAACAGAATATGAGACATAATAGAACAAAGACCTCCAAACGCTTCGCCATGTAGTTTGCGCTCAGGATAGCTATCTTTGATGCATCTGTAAGTCCCTTAGACCCCATCATGGCAATGTAGGTATATGAAATCGGCAAAATAAGTGCTGAACCCCAGGGTGCAGCAGAAATAGCACCAAGTGGCTCACTCTTGTCGGGGGATGGGATCCCTCCAGTTGGTACCTTCAGGAGAATCACAATGATTCAGAAAACTAAACAAGAAAGAGAAAACAAAATCCCAGGCCGATGAATTGACAAATATTTGCAAGTTTGATAATCACAATATTATTTTTAAGAAACATAAATCTAACAAAGAACGAGGTACCAGGACCTAGAGAGTGTTATGTAGTGAAGTAATTGGTGTTATCAAGGACATACCACAGGGTGTGATGGCAAATATGGTGCCAAGTGCTTCTTCACTCCAATTGGACCCATTCCGGGACCTCCTCCACCATGAGGAATGCAGAATGTTTTATGGAGATTTAGATGACAAACATCAGCACCAATAAAGCCAGGGCTTGTCAAACCAACCTGTAAGAAAAATTAGCAATGAATGAAAAGACTGTACAACACCTGCATCTACACCCCCATCAAAAATAGGAAACAGCCAACAATAAAGTGGTGTAGTCATTAGCTGAACTAAAACTAAATTTTGATGATGTAATTGAGGTGTAAATAGAAGAAAGGTAGTATGCATAAGTGGAAAAAAACAGATATCATATTGTCCAGAAAGTTCTATTGACCACCAGCCAAGCACCTGATAAAACCTTTAAACCAAGGTAACCAATCTAGAGAAGAGGGCTTCAGACTTGACTGCACAGGACGTAGTATGACTCACAAAAGTCAGAGCAAACTAAACTACAGCAAATCACACTAGCTCACACATCATGTGGGACAACTATCAAATCATCCAGGAGTAACGAAGAAGAGGAAGAAAAGGATAGAAAGGAAAATTTGAGGTTCATTAGACATCCCTTTCTAAAGATATAAGGTCTGACTTCAAAAATTGCTGAGCTAGAATTTATAGAGATAAAATGATCACAAAGCAGACTCAGTGACAAGTAAAATCTACAAGAATTTGAAATGACGAAATGTTTACATCCCAGTTTATACGCTCTAGACTAATAAGCTGTAAATCTGAGGAAGAAAAGTTACAGCATGAGAGGTTAGGAGTTAATATGAGGTAATTACCTGTGCATTCATGTTAGCTCCATCCATGTACACCTGACCACCATTATCATGGATAATCTTACATATCTCATCAATTCCTTCCTCATACACTCCATGTGTTGATGGGTATGTAACCTGAAATTTGATCAAGACTTAAGTAAATACAATCAATACAGAAAGGTGTCAGAAAATAGTAGAGCACGTGATTTACCATGAGAGCAGCAAGGTTATCCTTATTTGCCTCAGCAGCCTTCCTCAACTCTTCAATATTAATGTTTCCTTTTGCATCTGTCCCGACAGCAACAATTTTCATCCCACACATTGCAGCACTTGCAGGATTTGTTCCATGTGCTGATACAGGAATGATGCATACATTGCGGTGATGGTCACCCCTTGACTGCAACAGAACCCAAAATTTAATTACACTAGCCGAAAGATTTACAGAGTCTAATTTATGGTTAAGGATGAAAACAAGGAGAAGAATCTGATGATTAAAACAAAAATTATAATCCTATGGCCATTAGCATCCCATTATGGTACATCAAGCATTCTTGGAAGATTAAAATTCTATAGCCTTCTACAACTCCATGAAGGATAATAGATGTCAAGTAGTAACTAGATGGAAGTAAAGATCTTCACAAAGATTGGGTGATCAACAGGTGATTTTCCCTAATACTCCCTCCGTTCCCTTTTACTAGTCCTCTATTGACTTGACACTCCACTTAAGGAATAATTTATTAAGGATTTGTGTTACTAAATTACCCATATTAACTATGCTTTGGAAATCTAAATTTGACTACTAATACTTTATGTAGTTACTTATGATAAGGGTAATACTGGAAGTAGATAATATATATCTCCTGATTTGCTGAAATGGATGAGTAAAAAAGGAAACGTTTTTTTTTAATATAACAGACTATAAAAGGAACGGTGTTTGATAAAAATAGTAAAAGCATGTGCAGTATTTTCCCACCAATTAGTCTCTTCAAACGTTTCACAAATACAATATTAATTAAGTTCATTAGGAACCTTAATCTTGTAAGTATTAGCTAGGTATTAAGAGAGCTTAAATCAAATCCGAAAGAAAACTATTCATTTAGATTTGAGGAGTACCATATGATATGCACGAATAACCATCAATCCAGCATATTCTCCAGCAGCACCAGCGTTAGGCTGCAAGGAGAAGGAATCAAAACCTGTAATTGTACACAATAGGGCGCCCAAATCGTCGAACATTTCCTGCAAGAAAGCATGTAACAGTCTTGATTAGTTCTTCTGTTTCTGCAGTTTGCAAGCAGCAATGCATCTAAGCAGTAGCAACCTGATAGCCAGCTGCCTGTTCAGTGGGTGCAAAAGGGTGAATATTTGCGAAGCTAGGCCATGTCACCGGCATCATCTCTGTTGTGGCATTCAATTTCATTGTGCAGGAGCCCAAAGGAATCATGCTATGGCACAAGGAGAGATCCTTTGATTGCAGCTTATAGAGGTATCTCAGCAACTCGTGCTCAGTATGGTACCTAAATCATCAATGTAGTAATTAAACTAGCACTAACGTTACAGGATAAAGATGGTTAACCATTGAAGGAGGCCTTACGAGTTGAATATTTGGTGAGTCAAAAATGGAGTCTCCCTTGTAAGTCCAGAAGGAATCAGGCTCTCGACCTCTTGTGCAATTGATTGAGCAGTGAACGGGACCTATTAACAGCATCAAAGATAAGAACACACTATGTATACATTGAGTTGCTACCAGCAGCATGGATAGGGGAGTAATGATACTCACTGGCTTTCCCAAGGCAAAAACTTTAAATAGATCGTCCACATCTTCTAGGGTAGTAGTTTCATCAAAAGATACAGTTATCTGGAAAAAAAAAGAGGGTTCACTTAATCATAACATAAATTTAGGAGTATCAATAAGTTTAAAATAAAAATTAGCTAGACTTACAGTATTGTTGTCCACAATCCGCAAGTTAATGTCATTCTTGTTAGCAACATCAGCAATTGCCTTTGCATCAGAACACTTCACCTTCACAGTGTCAAAGAATGGAAGATCCTGAACTTCTACTGTTCCTAGCTTTTTGAGACCAGCAGAAAATGTTCCAGCAAGACCATGAACACGTTGGCCAATGGTTTTTAGCCCCTCAGGTCCATGATAGACAGCATACATGGCAGCCATGTTGGCAAGCAAAGCCTGCATAATAAAAGGACAATTTCATAAGCCAATAAAAGAAACTAAAGTGCATAGTGTCATGCATCAGCCCCTTCCAATGCACATATGAGAGCTAGATAATCTCTTGCAAGAAAATTAGATTTTGATTTGTTTTTACTCCTCACTGCTCATGTCCAGACAAAACATTGTATACAAGCAGAAAGTAAACATTTTTCAAACAAGTTAAAATATTTACTACTACTACAATATAAAAATGTCGTGTAATAGAGGATCTAGGAGACATAAATAAAGGTATAGCATAGATGTTAGTGAAAACAGTAGGTCACTCAGTACCTGTGCTGTGCAAATGTTACTCGTAGCCTTGTCCCTGCGGATGTGTTGTTCCCTAGTCTGCATTGCCATACGCAGAGCAGGTTTCCCTGTTGAATCAACACTGACACCAATAATTCTTCCAGGCATCATTCTCTTGTATTCTTGAGAAGTTGCCAAGAAAGCTGCATGAGGGCCTCCATAACCCATAGGCACTCCAAACCTCTGAGCAGAACCAACAACAATATCCGCTCCAAGTTCACCAGGCGGTTTCAACATTGTCAAGGCCAAAAGATCAGACGCCATAACAACCTTCACTCCATGAGCATGTGCATTCTTAATAAACTCCCCATAATCCAAGATTTCACCTTCGGTCCCCGGATACTGAACTAGTACCCCACAAACATCACCAGACTTATAATCAATATCCTTAAGATCTACAGTAACTACCTTAAGATCAAATCCATCAGCTCTAGTCTTACAAATATCAATAGTCTGAGGGTGACAATTGTTAGCAATAAGGAAAGTTTTCTTTTTCCCTTTAAGTATATTGTTACACATAGCCATAGCCTCAGCTGCCGCGGTCCCTTCATCTAGTAAAGATGCATTAGACATTGGCAAACCAGTAAGATCCGTAATCATGGTCTGATAATTCAGCAAGGACTCAAGACGTCCCTGCGAAATCTCAGCCTGATATGGAGTATACTGAGTATACCAAGCAGGATTCTCCAAAAGATTCCTCAATATAACAGGTGGTACATAAGTATTATAATACCCCATCCCAATATATGACTTAAAAACCTTATTCTTAGATGCCAATTTCTGCATATGCTCAATCATCTGTGACTCAGTCAATCCACCATCAAACTTAGGCAACTTCATCGATTCGCTACGAATCGATTGAGGTACAGTAGCATCAATAAGTGCATCTAGGCTTTGAAACCCACAAAACTCAGACATTTTTGTTTGTTCTTCAGGGGTGGCTGAGTTATGTCGGCGTGGGAATGTGTCACTTGGTTTCAAAGCCTCAACAGAAATTGATCTAACTTGTTGGGTATTAAAAGATTTTGCATTATTTCTAGCCTGAAATGTGTATGGTGACAATGAAGATACATACCTTGAAGGCCTGTATAATGATGATGGGATTTCATTAGAACGACTCTGTAAACTCTGTTTTGATTGTGAAACCAAACGTTTCAGAATTGCTCTGTTTGCCAATTTTCTAGCACGCTCCATTTTTTTTTCAAGGTTTTCAAGATTTGTAAAGGAAAAATCAAGAAACACCCCTAGAAAGGGATTAAGATTGAGAAAAGTTGACAAAGCTAAAAGCTTTGGTTTTTCACTATATATATTTGATTGTGTATGGTTTATTTATGGAACAAATAAAAAAGTGGGTGGTGGTAATGGGTTGTTGAGGTTGAGGATACCCTGTTTATACACAGCAAGGTAATCTTTTTATATTTATCTGCTCCCATAGGCCATAATTATATAATTTTCTTGGGAATTACTAGATCTGGTGGTGGTGGGTGAAGAGTGGAGTGACACTAGGCACCAATTTGGAGGAAAAAAACAGAAGATTTTTGGATCTTGTTTTTCTATCAACCAGTAGTTTTACACCTCGTTAATACGTTTAAATTCATGGTTAGATAACGATGAAAATTTTAATTTTGTGTATTATTGATTTGGTGTGGTGGTATTGCTATTTTCTTTATTTATTGTATAATAATCTTATTTTTAGGGTAGTTCAAAATTGAATGAAAATTGATAATTCGAATCGAAAAAAAGTTATTTGTTTATAGATAATGAGTTATTGGTTTAGCAATTTCAGTAATGATTTTGATATTTTTATTATATGATTATCGGTTCTTAACGATTTGAGGTTTTTTTTGCTTCACGGGTTAATTGGTAACCTGATAGTAAATTAAATAATTATATTTATACAATTTTGTATGTAAAGTCCTTGACTTAGAGTTAAGCTTCGTACTTTTATTTCAGATTGTCTCAAACTCTCGATTATTCTACAATGTGAGTGTGTTTGTTTTTGAGCAAGATGCAATATGTCAACTCATGTGCATGGTTCATTTGGTTTGTTACGTTGTTTCTAAGGGATTTGCAATGATTTTTTTTGTAACAGATCTTAACGGTTAAACCGATAACGATGAATAACCGATAAGTCAATATCTCAATGATTTTATAATGATTTAGCATGTTTACAAATCGATAACCGATAAGTCGAACTAATAAACTTCAAAACCAAATCGATCGATACGCAGTCCTACTTTATTTTATTCTTTATTCTGTTTTATTTTATTCTTTTTGTATATAATTATCATTGTAATTGTTGATATATGACATTATATAGCGTTGGAGAAAGATACCATCTATCTAAATATTATATTTATTAAAACAATACGCACATTATAAAACAAAATATGTAACAACCATCCAGACAGAGTGTTTAGTGTTTTTTTCTTTTTTCTTAGTGGATCTCTCAATAATAATGAGAGAGAGAAAAAACTAACAAGTATGTTTTTGATGAGGTGAAATTTGTATGGAAGGGAATGAATGGGTGTTGGATTGGATTTCAATGGATATAAATTGAAAGATTTTTCTTTCTCTTATTTCCTTTTTAGAAATGGTTGTAGTAAATAGTTCAATAAAACCAAAGCCTGAAAATTGTCAATAGTTTAGGAAGATTTTGATGGTTTGGATTGGATTGGATTGTTTGTGGGTTGGCAAAGTATACAACACTTGTTGCTTATCTTGATCCATTACCTCACAATTTTACACTTGAAGCCAAAGATCATTATTACCTTTTTCCCATATATATGGAGATATGTGTGGAAGTAAATATTGACACATGGAAATTCTAAGTGGATATTATCACTCCAAGTGGAACAATAAACAAAAGAATTATTACTATGAGTTTGTGAAAGATCTTGAGATTTTATTGATTGATTCACAATAAGAAAATATCATATGAATTATACTATACTTAATGTTGAATTGAAGTGAATGTGAATGGTATCTAAGTGATAGTTACTTCTTCACACAGAGGTATCCCACCTCAGAAAAGTTTTTTTATTGAAAAAAATCACCATTTTAGTTATCAATAGAATTTTGTAAAAGTCTATCAAATTTATTTTCTTCTAAATTGCTCAAAAGGAGAAGGAAAATACAAGAGGGGAAAAGATGAGTTTCCTTCTTCCATTAGAATCCTAAAAACATGAGGTATACACAAAAGACACTAAAAGTTTGATTTTAGATGGTAATTAACCTCTTCACCTTTAAGAATGCATGTTTGAACGCTTTAACTTGATCTCAATTAATAACTAAATATTCCAATTCGTCTCATTGTGTCTTGTGGATAACCGACTCTGATGTGACATATAAATTTTAAAGGTATCTAGATGATCATTTTTTGGGAGTGTTCAACTGACACAATGGAGACAAATTAAGGTATGCATACTCAAAATTGAAGTAAGTAATTTTAGGTTAAGTTCAAGTTAAACTGTATATCCATGCTATGCCAAAAAAGAACTTGATATATCTTCAGAGTGAGTTCTCAATGCCTTCCTTAGGCCTCTTTTATATGTCAAAAAGTCAATCCTACGCCTAAGTGTTAAAAGGAATGCACATTAGTTCTGAAAAGGCTACTTAGTAGCACGTTTTTTGAGTCCTAGTGTTGGGCTCAAGGCTAATTGGGGCAGACCGATACTAGATTTGTGGTTGACTGTTGATGATCTGCCCTAAAACTATTATGATGATGCTCCAGTGGTAAAGTGACGAATTTATGAAAGAGAGATCATATAGGCTACCTGATTACAGAGCGATTTTGATAGTATCAATGCAATATCGATATAAGCCATTTCGGGTGGGGGGGGGGGGGGGG
>JAJONR010019034.1:0-13258 GCA_029582245.1 Solanum etuberosum
TTCCATTGTTAATCACATTTAAAGGGAATAAGAGGTATGTATGATCAAAGAGTGTTCTTTTCAAATGTAAATTAAGATAAATAGGTAGAAGTCATAGCTTTTACCTTTGGATCTATTAAAGAGAGTTGTGACGAAGGTTTCTCAGATGCTACTTTCCCAAATGATACTAATCTTCCATTGTTAATCACATTTAAAGGGAATAAGAGGTATGTATGATCAAAGAGTGTTCTTTTCAAATGTAAATTAAGATAAATAGGTAGAAGTCATAGCTTTTACCTTTGGATCTATTAAAGAGAGTTGTGACGAAGGTTTCTCAGATGCTACTTTCCCAAATGATACTAATCTTCCATTGTTAATCACATTTAAAGGGAATAAGAGGTATGTATGATCAAAGAGTGTTCTTTTCAAATGTAAATTAAGATAAATAGGTAGAAGTCATAGCTTTTACCTTTGGATCTATTAAAGAGAGTTGTGACGAAGGTTTCTCAGATGCTACTTTCCCAAATGATACTAATCTTCCATTGTTAATCACATTTAAAGGGAATAAGAGGTATGTATGATCAAAGAGTGTTCTTTTCAAATGTAAATTAAGATAAATAGGTAGAAGTCATAGCTTTTACCTTTGGATCTATTAAAGAGAGTTGTGACGAAGGTTTCTCAGATGCTACTTTCCCAAATGATACTAATCTTCCATATTTTGCCAGTTCTTTTTCCTGGATACTCCTCCGAGGATCGGTATTATTTCCGCTGTTCTCCTTTGAAGAGGAATGCAGGTATTGTGTCTTTGCTGAATGACATACATTTTCTTCTTCTGGGGACCTATTCAGATCGCCCCAGACTGTCTCTCCTCCTTTCGGTAGCAATGAAATGACGGAGTCCCATGTTCGGAATACCCTCATAACATGTTGAAAGGTTTGAAAACCAAAGGTCTCCAAATCAAACAGACCAGGAGCCATGGCTCTGCAAAAGTAAATGTGATGAGTACCTCATTTGGTGGTAGAAAGGAATCAAATATGAAAAATTGGAGGTGCTAAACGCAGTGATAGATCAACTTATATACCGAAAACAAAGAGCAAAGGAATTTGTCTTTGTCGAATTCTCAGTTATGTGATAACGACGCAAAAATAGACATGCAAATGGGACTTTTCTACTGTTAAGAACTAACTAAAAACATAAGAGAGGATAATGCTAGATGAATAGCATTACCAACCTGATAAACGCAACATCTTTTCCCTCAGCAGACAATATATTAGCAACAGCCTTTGGTACTCCAAGAAATGCTGGACCAATATTCATGATTGCTTTGATGTGCTTGGCACACCAACCTGGGCCACCTGCCCCTCCAACAGGGGGAGATGCTTCAACCCATTTAAGGAAGTGGAGAAAATAGTTGACGCCCATGGAGTGAGGCACTACCACCACTTTCTTGTAACCATTTGTAACATACAAAAGCTCAATTTTTCTCTTTAGCCTGCTCAGAGATTGGTCCCTGATCTGCTTGTTTCCAAATTAAAAAAATGTATCAGAATTACCTCTACAATGTCCTCAAGAAACCTCAAATTCTCGGATTTCCTCAGACTTTTTCAACTAAATGTACGAAGAAACAATTTTTTTCTTTCATTCAAAATATTGATATGTCTATTAAAAATATTTGTAACTAATGGAGAGACCTAGGATTCATATGGCCGACCCCAACTTGCTTGCAGTTACAGGATTATAGTAGCAACGAAAACAGCAAGTAATAGTAAAAACGAAGAAATGAAGAAAATAATTTAATACCTCTGTATTTTGGAAGGATAGCCTCCAGTCATAAGAAGCCATGTACATATTCTTCTGTTCATATCCAATCTTTGCCAAATTTTCAATAAGATTGGCCCAAACAAAATAACCAGGAGCAAAATAATCAGCTGCTACTAATCCCGTAACTGCACGTACTCGAATTCCCGGTGGATCAAGCCCAGTTTCATTATCCAAAGATAGGTGCTCCAACCAACATAATGGCCTAATTCAATTGCAGAAAAGATTTTCAACTCGGATTTAAAACTCTACATTATCCGATTGAACCAAAGGTAATACCAATTCTGCAAGGGTTAATTTCACAATGATAGCTGAACTTTACCGTTATAGCTGGTAAAATACAATTACTTAACGTGACAAAACATAACTTTGTAACTTAAATATTATATTAATAGATAAAGTTAGTCATTCTAAAGTCCAACTATGAGCTAATATAATACAGTTAGTCATTCTAAAGTTCAACTACGAGCTTTTTAACCAAACCAACTTAAATATATGCTATGGAAGCTGAAAACAGACCTGGCCTCCAATGGATGCTCAGGTTTAGATTGTACTCATTCCAATTACCAGACACAAAGAGCCTAGTATTGTTACTCCATCCCTCCTTCCAATTTACGTGGGATGTTTTGCTTCTCGAGATTCAAATTGATTAATTTTCAAAGCTAAATTGAATTAGATCAACTTAAGATTTTAAAATTCTATATGAAAAGTACCATAAATTTGCATTTTTTTCTGGTTTCAGTAGAATGGAAGTCAAACTTTACATAATTTAAGTCTCCAAAAAATGAAAAATGTCACATAAATTGGGACGGTGTAATTTTACCAGTAAAATTTCAATGATCATACATGAAATTAACGGGGTCTACAAAGACGAACCTCTTGAATATTTCAGCAAAGCTACCACCCCAAAGTCTCTTACGAAACAATCCTTCAGAACAAGGCTTGCCTTCCCAAAGTTCAAGACCACCAGTTACAATCCCAGGCACCAAAACAACAGGGTGATGAGCATTCAACTCTTCATTTTTTAGCCTACTCCCAGGTGATTCAGCCACTTTAAGACCTGGCAAAATAGCAGGCAAAAAATTGCATAGAAATAAAAGTAGCCACCAAGTTATACACAAGTATCCAATTATCCAAAAACAGTTATCTATACACCTCCATTCCATAGCTCCCCTGCTAGTTTTCTTGTGTTTTGGCTTTTCATAAACATACACAGCATTTTCTTGTTTCTTGTCAAATGATTCATGAGTGACCACTGTCGAACACTTTACTGGTTCAAGAAAACAGAGCTTACAAAATTGAAGAATTGAACTAAAGATTCTAACTTTACTGTCTAAATAGTTAGAAATAGCACTCAAATTGACCTGCAAAGCTGTAGTAAGCTTTGTTTTCAAGAAATGGAAGAACCCCATCAATTCAGAATGCAGAATTGAGAAGAGCAGAGTAACAAACAAAATTTTGGAAAATAATGAAACTCGTAAGAAGGATCAAGAGAAGTGATCAAGGTGATAAGTTAGTAGTAAGCACTAGTTACACGTGGCAATAGATGGAGTCAGAGGTGAAGAGAAATTTTAGTTTTCTACGTTTATTTTTATTTGTTAGATTTCGCTCTGATTAATTTTTAAAGTTAAATTAGATTATATCTGTTCGATATTTTAAACAAAAAAATTAAATATTCAAAAACTATACAAAAAGTACTACAAATTGTAATTTTTTATACATCAATACGATAAAAAATATATTATAAAATATTAATCAAATTTTTTATAATTTAACTTTAAAAAAAGAAACTAACATTTAAAAGTAGACGAAGATAGTATTTTTAAATTTAGTGTCCAATCAAACTATTGGAATAAATATAATGAGTATGAGAATGGAGTCATTGTCTTTTGGCAAGTTTTAACGTTTTGTTGTGTGATGAAATCGAGGGTTGTCTACAAAGACGTGTGTCCTTGCCTTGTGCATTACATGCAAAAAATGACATATCTCAAAACTCAATCGTCAACACTTCTCTATTTGCGAGATAAATAGATAATTCCAAGAGTAAAACCGGAATTATCGGAAAAATAGCACACCTTACAAGAAAACACATATATCTAAAATGATAATGTTAAATGACCAAAAAATTTAATCAGAATTTAGTCAGAAATTTAAAAAAACTATAATATCTTTTTTATTTTAAAATAAACTGATCTTTTTTTCATTTTTTAATTAAAAGGTATTCAAGTTAAAAGGATAAAAATATTTTAAAAGGTAAAATAACATAGATAAAATACCATTCTAACTAAATTTTCTGGCCAAAAGGATTTTTCCTATCTAAAACTAGTCTAGTGGGACACAAGCAGAAAAATAAAATTAAAAAATAGAGGTAGAATATAGAAGAATAGCTAATTCCCCTTTATATAATTTAGGGTTCGTTTGGTTTACACACAAATTATAAGATGAAGATTGTAATGCAGAGGTAGGTAAGCCTCTCGGTAGAGGATTTTGCCATACCAAAGGCTCAAATTGATAACTCTAATTAAGAAAGAAGCAGTCATACCCGCGGCACCACATCCATTAATAGTTGATCTGGCCCGTTTGCGAAGGATCCAAATCGGAAAGGCCCTAGAAGAGGACTGGTAACTGGGCTTAGTAGATTACTAGCCTTGTCGGAGTACTGGATCAGCCAACTTCTCCAAATCCCATAATTCTATTTAATGGCCACTTTTAGATATTGGCCATTTCTGCAATTAAACTATTGGCCAATAGCCAAAATGGTCCCATACTCTTTTCTTTTTTCTTTTCTTTTTTGCTTTTCGTATTCGGTACCCACATTGGAGCCGAGCCGATGATATTTGGATTTGCACCGCTTAGGGGCTCATTAGGGGAAAGTGCTCCATACCAAAGATCTTTTCGTACCCAAGACACGAACTCAAGACCTAGTCAAGGGTGGAGTGGCCTCATCCAGTGTGATGATCTCATACTCTCTATCTATCACATTTTATTTTAAATCGCTATCAAAAATCTATTTTAAGTATTCGTGATGAAAGCTAGTAAGAGCAACTTTAATTTGAATGATAAATAGTTCTGCTTGTGATAAGTTTCTATTTAATTCTAAGTTTTAGATTCAACCTCCTAATCCCTATGGCCCAAAAATGAAGAACTAAGGAGAAGGATTATTATTGATGGTATTAAAAGTTAAATAGAATGGAGTATACATAATTTAAACTAATGATTTTAAGGACAGGAAAGTGTTTAGTCCTTAGTTATATATTTTGTATTTTCAAAGTAAATTTATGATTTATGAATTCAAATTTAAGATCCTATCATAATTTATTGAGCTCAAAATATACTAATTTTTTTTTACTACTATCTTACATCTCATTCGTCAAATTTTCCAAATCTTTTACATATGAATCATACTCCTTTTACCTAATTGTCAATTAAGTGTTTTTTTTTATAATTATAAGCACATATTTATTAGAGATGAAGTATAAGTAGAAAAAAATCATTAATTTAGATATCAAAACTAGATATTAGTGTCAACTTCAGAATTCACGTGTGTATTTATATTTATAAATTCAATTTTGATAGCTTTAATAGATAATGAACTTGAGAAATCTATAACTTAATCTTTAGTTTTAACTTTATAAATTACAAGTAAAATAATAATTAATTTTTAAAAATTTATGATCAAACACCCAGAGAGATTATAAAAAAATAATCTCTGATTACTCCTGTAAAATAAAACCAGTACTCCATGGTTCATACTAAAATTAGTGTAAAATACTGCTCATTGGTTGCGTGTAGGACAGGTTAGCATGAAGAGTGGACAGCTCATTGGTTGACTGCTGCTCTATCACATGACACAGTTGGAATCTTTTTTATGGCGTGTCTTGCTCAATTGACATTAATTAAAATTTTATTTTCAAAAGTTAAATATTTTCTCATGAAAATTATCAGAACTTTTCCAATTTATATGCAAACAGGAATATTATTAGATGAACACATCATGCTTATAAATAAGTTATTAAAATATTTTATCGTATTAATAAATCTCAAATCTGCATATTTCTTTTCTAAATATAATTGTGATTTGCATGTTATTTCAAACATTCAAATATATATAGTCTTATAAAGATTCACTCGCCTAATAAGCAATAATAATAATGACTAACTAACTTTTTAAAGTATATTTATGTTTTTCCTCTATCCCAATTTATGCACGTTTTTCATTTTGTAGAGTTAAACCACGTGTAATCTTCAATTTTTTTGAAATGAAATTTGTATATTTATAAATTACGCTAAAAAATAATATAAATCACAATATATTTACCTGAGTAAGTTATTTCTTATCCCGCTATCGATCTATCCCTAGGAGAAAATCAATTTTTTACTTTTATAAGGGTGAATAAATAATTGGAAGGTGAAGAGGAAAAATATCTTACTAGCAATAGCAAAGTTATAACAAATTGGTGAGAGATGAAGAAAAGCAGAGAAAATCCAGTGGCTAGTAACATTTTCCGTGTGCAGTATTTTATTAAACCGCGTACATAGGCAAGCAATGAATGCAGCCACACACTCCCTCCTTTTACTTCCTTTAAATACATCCCCTCAAATCATTTCATCTTCTTCACCGTCATTTTCCCCATACTCATTTTTTCCCCTTCAGAGAAGCAACGAATTTCTATCTTGAGAGTGAAAGTTAACGAACAAGTAGCAGTTCTAGAGAATTTTGGAAATGGCAGGAAGGGTAGATCTGGACGGAAATCCGATTAAGCCGATTACAATATGTATGATTGGTGCCGGAGGCTTTATTGGCTCGCATCTATGTGAGAAATTGATGTCGGAGACGCTGCACAAGGTGCTCGCCGTCGATGTTAGCAATGACAAGATCAAGCATCTCCTTGAACCGGCTACTCTCGCCTGGGCTGATCGTATTGAGTTCCACCGTATCAACATTAAGAACGATTCTCGTCTTGAAGGCCTTATCAAGATGGCAGATCTGGTAATTTCATTTCGCTCTTTCTTATTGTTCTTTTTTCCCCGCGCATTTTTATTTTCTTCTTGTTTTCTGCATTTTGTTTGCTTCTCATTTGTATGATAAATGGATCTGTGCGTTGTGAATAGGGAATCGTGTTATCACGAAATTCTGTTCTTGCTATTATGTGTAGCGTTCATAGCTAGCTTAATGCATAACATTCTGAAATAAGTATTGGATATTCATTTATTGGGATCTGTGTTGTGAATTTGAGATCTTATTGGATCTGAGTTTCATCATTGTAGTGTTGCGTAAGACAATTTTCAGAGGTTTCTCAAAATGAAAGAGAATTTCCAGAGGCTTTTTCATGTGGCTATTTTTGGCCTCTAAAGCTTTTGTGTCCATGATTATCATGTCCTTGAATGTATTGTTTAATCCTGTATGTTTGGATTATTTTATCATTTTAGTGTGATCTTGCTGTAATCATGGACTACTTTATGCACCGACACAGCTTTAGACCCATTTTCCTTGAATTTTTAAATGCTGATCCGGTCAAATCATTGACTGTTGCTGACTTCTGTCTTTTCTTGTGATGTAGACCATTAATCTTGCTGCGATCTGCACTCCAGCTGATTACAACACTCGTCCACTTGATACTATTTACAGCAACTTCATTGATGCTCTTCCAGTGGTATGCATCTCACTTTTAACTTCATGCAGCCTTTCATTGCTCATATTTAGTTAAGCGGGTGGTTGTTACTGGAAATGAATCTAGTTGAGATAGATAGTTTTGATTCTGGTGGTTAATACTTTGATGGTTGAATATTGCTTTTCTCTTGAATTTACTGTGTGAACTTCATGTGAAATGATTAATACAGGTGAAGTACTGCTCAGAAAATGGAAAGCGTCTTATTCACTTTTCCACCTGTGAAATTTATGGGAAAACAATAGGAGCCTTTTTACCCAAAGACAGCCCACTGCGGCAGGTGAGACTTCACTAACATCCTATTTCTGCCATATTTAATGCAAAACTTAAGGTAAATCTTGCTTTGTTGTTTTCTTCATATATCATGTCATTTCAGTGAGTTTGTGTCCTATCCTTATAAATGATAATTAATGTTCACTAGGTTATTTGATATTTCTATAGCATACTTGAATGTTCTGAATTCGGTATTATTATAACAAAATGTGATGTGTTGGTGATGTTAATTAAGTAAAGTTGTTTTGGATATTTGTTTCCATTTAGGTATTATGACTTGGAATGAAGTTCCTTATCTCATTCTTCTCTTTTTAGTCCTATTCAATGTTAAAGGGCAAATAGTTCTTTTGTTTTCAGGAGCTATTTGTTGCTACAGCTTGTAATTTTAGCATCTTCTGGATGCAATTGCTAATGAAATCTTACTTTCCTGATAAAAAACGTTGTCTGCCTCTGGGTCTTGTTTTCTTTTTGGTCCTTTTTTCTTCCTCCCCCTTTCTCGCTCAATGATAAATATTGAGATTTTGGCTTATTCAGTTTACTGATTAAGCCATGTTTGCAATATGTTCGGCATACATTGATATTTTTGTGAATTTAAAGATATATTTGGACTGCATGAATTTGTTAAATGAGTAAAGTTGAGGAGAAACTAAGGAATTACCTTGAAAATGTTCAATTATAGGAAAAGCTTATGAAGCTAGTTATCTTTGTCTATGCCAGCTCGTGTAAAGCTTGATGATTGATTCAGCTTCTGGCAAATTTTGTGGACAAAGATATATTAGTAGTTTGAGAAAAGTTGCCTCAAGTTGTGTTGTCATAGAGTTCTGGTTATAAACATCAGTTTGATGTTTACTGACTTGAGGAAGTTGTGTTTATGTGTGTGGGGTGATCTTGATAGGTCCGTCCAGAGCTCCTCTTAGGTTTCACTTGGGCTTAGTTTATACTATTTACAACTTTAGTATACAATGTTTAAGTTGCTTTGTTCCATAGTTCTTCTAGGTAGATTTAACTTGTTCTACAAAGCATCTTTTTCCTCCTAATATCAAAATAAAACTTAAGGAAGTGTTTGATACTTAACATTTTTGTGCTTATGTATTTGTAATCCTCTCTGATACACAGTTCTTGGGAGTTTTGAGTAATTGCTAAGTGATTAACAACTGACAACAATGTGTTCTTTTTTTGTATGTTGCATGGATTATCATGTAGATTGAATTTTAGTAGTAACTATATGGTTACTTTTGTTGTAGAATCATGGATGCTGTAGTACTCATTCATTTACCATCTTCTGGTATTATTCAAATTTTGGAGATGTTTTAACTCTTTCTCCTGATTATCTCTTAGGATCCTGCATACTATGTGCTTAAGGAAGACACCTCCCCTTGCATTTTTGGACCTATTGAGAAGCAGAGGTGGTCATATGCCTGTGCAAAGCAATTGATTGAGAGGTTGATATATGGTATGTGGAGTTTTGCCTGTTTTTAAAGTTGAATATTCTCTCTCCTGTAATTCTTATGCATACTATTTTGCAGCTGAGGGTGCTGAGAATGGTTTAGAATTCACTATTGTAAGGCCGTTCAATTGGATTGGTCCCAGGATGGATTTCATTCCAGGCATTGATGGTCCTAGTGAAGGTGTTCCACGAGTGTTAGCTTGCTTTAGTAATGTATGAATGATTTGTTTTCTGATTTATTTTGATTGAATTGAAACTTAAATATGTTCACTTGCATCTCACTTCCTATTATTTCATTCTCTCTTTTCAGAACCTCTTAAGACGTGAACCACTGAAATTAGTGGATGGTGGGGAATCACAGAGAACTTTTATATATATCAAGGATGCTATTGAAGCTGTTCTCTTGATGATTGTTAGTTTGCCCTCCATCTTCTTTCATGTGAATTTTTCAGATGCATAAAACTACATGCTGATTCAATTATTTTCTATCAGGAAAATCCTGCAAGGGCCAATGGTCATATTTTTAATGTGGGCAATCCTAACAATGAAGTTACTGTGCGACAGCTAGCTGAAATGATGACTAAGGTTAATTGAGTGATTACCGTTGTGTTTTTCCCTTAATATTTCTTGGTGTGGTGGCTTTTTTAGTTCTACATTTCAGTGTGGCATCTGTCCATCCATTTCCTCAGCTCCTATTCTTGCATAACAGGTCTATTCGAAGGTGAGTGGAGAATCTTCTCTTGAAACGCCTACCATTGATGTAAGTTCCAAAGAATTTTATGGAGAAGGGTATGATGACAGTGACAAGAGAATTCCGGATATGACTATAATCAACAAACAGCTTGGTATGCATGTATTTTCTCATCTAATGAATAATTTATACATTTTACAGGTTTTAAGAATATTCTGACATTTGAATTGTTGTTTGACCAGCTTGGAACCCGAAAACATCCCTATGGGACTTACTTGAATCAACACTCACCTACCAACACAGGACATATGCTGAGGCTATCAAGCAGGCCATGTCAAAGTCAACTGCAAATTGAGGGAAGGTGGAGCAGTTGCTCATATACGTTTAACTTCTTTTTGCCACTCACATTTTGAAAATCTATATTAGCTGATGGTTGTAAGCATCATGTATCCTATGCTGTAAGTCGTGACAGCAGTCATTAGGGAATTGTGTCATAGGTTGATGTAATGTTGTTACTAGAGACTTGCCAACAACAGTTATCAGGCACTAAAATGAAGGAAAGCCTGTAGTATTGTCCTTTTAGTATTTTGTTGTTCATTCTTTTGATTCTTCTGTATGAGAAAGCATCTTGTATAATTTTTTAGACCTGCTGTCTCCGGTAGTCATTTGTTCATCTATATCAGATTGTCCTTTTTAAATGATTTGTGTGGAATATTACTGGTAGTTTGTTTGGAAATGAGATATTTGTACGGGGGGTTGGCATTTTGTTGGTTTGAAGTGCTTTATGGCTGTATGGGCTACTGGGCTTTCCTTCTGATACGTTGCACTGATGGTACAGTGGCTCAAGTGTCACTCTGCTCTAAGACGAAAAGATCTGATCCAACTTCTATGTTTTTATTGTTGGACGATGATTGTGTTACTTGAATACTCACATTTACTGTGTTCCTGATACGTTAAGTGGATTAGCCGTCCATGAATAAGTTTCCCTGAATCTGACGGGGCTGAATATGGATGTTCCTTGGGAACAAACCGGCATCTGGTTTCTTTACAGGGGTTGTTGGGTGGACTGGAGGGTAAAACTAGCTAGGTGCAGGGAGAACAAGTAACTTTAAGCCATTTCTGAATCCCAAAATTGAGTCCGGAGCCAAAAGGGTAAAAAAAATTGTCAAAAATTTCAAAAGGGTAACAAAATTGATTTTAGAACCAAAAGGGCAACGTCATTAAAATTAGGGTGAGCGCCGTAAGGCGCGGAATTCCATGTGCCTTGTAAGGCTCAGCTGCCATGCGCCTTACAAGTTTTTGACACTGTAAAAGTTTCACGTAAAAGTTGTTCATGTATGACACAAAATTGCCATATGTGGGATGTCACGTAACACGAATGTGTCTATTTGTTCAATTTTATACAAATATAAGTATTTACTTGTACACACCCAAAGTTAGAGGGCATAAATGTCAACTGAAGTTAAGTTGAATGACACATTTATGTATTATGCATAATAGTTAAGTGTTAGGGAATAAGAACTGTTCTGATCAAAAGACAATTTTTATTAGTTGCTTGCTTCTATTTAATTTGATCGGTAAGATTATTAAAACTGTTAATAATGCCAAAAAAGCACCCGTGGCCTAAAGGATAACGCGTCTGACTTCTAATCAGGCGATTGTGGGTTCGAGTCCCACGGTGTGTGCCTTTTATTTATTTATTATTATTTTGTTTGCTTTGATCAATATTTGTTTTAATATTTTTATTTTGTTTGCCTTGATCAATATTTGTCTTAATTCACAGGAAGCTTGAGGTAGTGATTTTTTTGTTTTAAATCATTTAAAAAGACATTTACAATTAAATCTTCTTATATTGAAATTTACAAAATGACAAATACTATATGTTAAAACAAATAAAGAAAACGTTATGATATAAATTTTTTTTACACGTAACATGTATATGCTTAAATTTTTTTTAAAAAAATATGTGAATCACACCCAAATGAAATGTCCAAAATAGGGAAGAAGTGGCAAAATTTTAATAGTGGTATGTAGGTGTCTTTTATCCATGAGCAAGCCAGCTAATAAAGAATTTGATAGAAGAATAATCATGACCCACATCCTTTCTAAATTCCTATTGCTATGTTCCTTTTCCCTTTCTTTTTAAAATTTAATTTGACACCTTTCACCAGAAACATTGTGTTATCAGATCCAACTATCACATGCCAATACTTTTATTAGGCATCCATCTAAATCATTTCAAGGTTCTTTGCAATGACTGATACATGTTGAGAGAATTGGTGAATTTATTATTCTCAATTTGGGTTAAAAGATTTTTATAAAATACTATATATATCCTTTAACTATTTTCGTCATATGAAAATTGTACTTGCAGTTCGTGTGTAATGCCTCCTTTCAGCTCAAAATGTCTGATATCTAATATTGAGTGTTAGAAGCGAAGCCCTATACGTTCATTATTCGGGTCTCGCACTGTATCCGACTCCACTTTGCAAATATTTATCTTATTATATATGTGAATAATTATTTTATTGGCGGAAGATAAAACTGTTATTTTAAGAAACAATCTCGATCATTTTCAAGAATTGAACAAAAAGTTCAAGTCGTGTTGTGATACCTATAATAAGTTTTAATGAATGATATGAAAACTAAGTTCTTGCTATTGAGATACATGAGTCCCCAAGAGAATGAGAAGATAATCCTAAAGCAATTGTAGAGTTGAGAAAAAAACATACGTATCATTTTTTAGTGGAATACGAGGGAAAAAGATAAGTAATTGACGGGGATCATCTTTTATTGATTCATATTCATATTTATAAATATTATCGTTCAAGTAGTGATACCTATAATAAGTTTTAATGAATGATATGAAAACTAAGTTCTTGCTATTGAGATACATGAGTCCCCAAGAGAATGAGAAGATAATCCTAAAGCAATTGTAGAGTTGAGAAAAAAACATACGTATCATTTTTTAGTGGAATACGAGGGAAAAAGATAAGTAATTGACGGGGATCATCTTTTATTGATTCATATTCATATTTGATAAATCTTATCGTTCACGTCGTGATACCTATAATAAGTTTTAATGAATGATATGAAAACTAAGTTCTTGCTATTGAGATACATGAGTCCCCAAGAGAATGAGAAGATAATCCTAAAGCAATTGTAGAGTTGAGAAAAAAACATACGTATCATTTTTTAGTGGAATACGAGGGAAAAAGATAAGTAATTGACGGGGATCATCTTTTATTGATTCATATTCATATTTGATAAATCTTATCGTTCACGTCGTGATACCTATAATAAGTTTTAATGAATGATATGAAAACTAAGTTCTTGCTATTGAGATACATGAGTCCCCAAGAGAATGAGAAGATAATCCTA
>JAJONR010019035.1:0-11405 GCA_029582245.1 Solanum etuberosum
CCCCCCCCCCCCCCCTGCTTTTTGCATTAACAGTTACATCCATAACAAGTACCAAGAGATATTTATACTTGAAGATGGGCAATTTAGACAGACAGAACTATCTGCCTTTAATATTCATTTCCAAATCAATATCCACTATGATATAGACAGAAAATTGGGGGTGGGAGGTATCCAGTAACAGATTAATCTCAGTTTTCAAATATTTTCTCTAAAGAAAAGCTAGTTATAGTTCAACAGAACAGAAAGTTGTACAATAATTTGACAGTCTACACCATGATCAGCTAATAAAATTTCACATGGGAATTTCCTAGGAATGACAGCCAATGAACATGAAAGGCGAGAGCGCACATAAGAGAACTGAATACTGGGTCGACAAAGTGTACCTCTCCATCCCTGCAGGAGTCAAGTACTATCTGAATGTGACGCTTTGCATTGAAGTGGTATCCATATTTCAGCATATGTGAGTAGGCAAACTTGAGATCATCCCATTTCTTTCCAGCAGCACATGCATCCAACATCAAGTTGAATGTGTAGACATCTGGGAAAACCTTATCCTTACCGTCCAATTTACTGCTAATAGAGTTACCATTATCCAATAACTTGAAAAACATTTGCTTTGCTTCTTCAAACATCCCACTATCTAGATAACCTTTTAGCATTATATTGTAAGTTATTAAATTTGGGGAGCAAAACTGGTGCATGTGGTTGAAGATGTATGCTCCACTCTGAATGTCACCAGAATCCAGACAGGCTTGAATTAGACCAGTGTAAGTCACCACTAGAGGCTTCGTAGCAACTTTGCATATCTTTCCCATCTGTTCCACAGAAGATGGACCCAAAAATAGAAGGAACATTAGTATTTAACTGAAGTTCTTTCTGGAGATAATCAAGACAAGTCATGTAAGTATAAATAAGTTATCTGTTTTTTGAGTACATCTAAGCAAGACAAGTCATGTATGTACCAATACATTATCTTCTTGAGAATACATCTTCCTTATTCTGAAATAAAACCAATAAACTTACTACTGTATCGTGGAAGAAAGTAAAGGACCTACAAGAACTTTCATTTGGTATTTTGGCCTAAATTCTTTGCTCCTTGATACTCAATCAAAACCTCTTATTCGATTACTGAGGGCATTTCAACAGTTCCATATTTAACAATGCCGGAAAGGTAATGGATATCGTAATGGATCTACCAGGAGACAATCCGAGACAAATCCTGCTTTCCAAATATTGGATGCTCAAAATTCCATGCAAAATGGCTTGGCTAATCAATTTCATGGATGACAAAATCAACGAGAATTTCATGTGCTACAGGATCATGGAATCTAGAGAACTAATACCAGTTATTTGAACTGCACAACAAGGTCCTGAATATCACTCAGTTGAAAATGGATGTAACAATTTATTTTAATTCACTGGAAAAAGTATGAGACGAAGTTTTATTCCATCACAGTTATTGGTTGTTATCAAGGATGAATTTAGAACTTAGAATTATTAGAAAAATGGTAAACAAGGAGTCCACTTTCTGGACACTAACTTGATATATCAGATTTGACATAATGCTTTAAAAGTCATAGGATCTCCTAGCACACTGATGAAATTTTTGATGAACAAATAGAGCACTAACCTCTTCAGCAAACTAAGAGTGAAGTAATATATCAGAAAATACAAAATACTTGAGAAAATCTCAGAGAAGCAGTGCCTAAAATTTAGAATTATATGAGGATTGAGTACAAGCTTAGGTTTCTTGTGGGTGTCTTTGCAGTCCTACAGATAGCTGTGATTATTTGTTTGCAGTTCATATAAAGAATAATAGTAGTGAATTTGCATTCATGTACTTATGTTTTTTTTATCAGGACATTCACGTACTTATGTATGCTATCCTTCGTAATCAATTGCTTTTTGCTTCTAATGTTATATAGTCAGAAACATAATGAAATGTTTTATGATGAAGGAATATCAACTTTACTGAAACGTGGTCACGTCCTTCTATTTGATGTCTAATATCGTATATGAATATTCAAGATAAATCATAGGGCCATGAAACAGAATGGCTTAATAGAATAAGATCAATGGAAGCTAAATACAAGAAACGTACTTGCATCAGCGCCTCTTCGCACCTCCCTGCACTACAAAGGCAACGAGCAAGGTCATAATACAAACTGGCAGTGCCCACGATTCCTCGTCGCTCCATGTCTTCTACAGCCAGTAAGGCCTCGTCTGTTTTCCCTTCCTTCCAAAGAGTACTCACAAGAACTACATGCATCAAAGACAACTTGATTCAGCAGCAATCTTTTGCAGCATGTCAACTAAGCACACATTTCTGCATTACCTTTATAGGTCAAAGCATTGGGAACACATGACTTCTGCATTTTCTTGAAAAAGTCATGGACCAAATTGTATTTGCCACATTCGAACATAACCTGAATGAACACTTCAGTTTAGCTACTGTATAATCAAACATATTTCCATAACTAACATGTTCCAGGCAAGCACTAAAGCCCGCATAGAGGGATCCCTTACCCCAACCCAACCCAAAAGTATTTAAAAAAGGAAGAAAGAGAAGAAACAGTCCTTTCACAAACATGAGGTGTTATGGATATGTATCTCTTAGAAGCTCTCTGCTATACCAGCTATACCAAACATATTATGTCATCTTGTACTTAATCTTTTTATTTTTCCTTTGATGAAGACAGGAATCACATCATAAGAAGCAAAATGTAGCAATGTAATTTCCCATCTCAAGGCCAGCATACACCAATTAATGCTAGATCTTAATGGTTATACAAAACATGAGATGCCAGTTCATGCGAGTATTTGCCAACAAATGTCAGGAAACCTCCCATGGGAGCTAAGCTGCTTGAAGCTAATTTGGGTGGAACTTGGAAGTGACTCTTTGTGAAGAGAGAAAATACAAAAAGACCAACGGTTTAATAGCCTTCTAAACTGTCACCCCACACTAAACACCTACGGAAAAGAAAAAGGCAATTACCTCCATGACTAATCCATATGTTGTTATTGAGGGCTGCTCGTTCCGGAGTTTTAGCTGTTGCAGTACCCAAAAGGCACCCTCCCAGCTTTTACGGCGAACACAGGCATTTAGCACCTACAAGCAAAGAACAAAATTGTTCTCATAAAGCTGTCATTTGAACCAAATAAAAATATACTGACACCTACAAGCAAAGAGCAAAATAATTCTCATGAAGTTGGCATTTGAACCAAGTTGAAATACACTGACTTCCAGCAGAAAATAATTGCAGCACGTTGTAGCATCAAGAACAAAATTACACAAGAACTTCAACCAAGACTGTATCACAGATCATTAGGAAGGGCTCCACATAGTCGGGTGTAACTTTATGATTGTCTCTTCTCCTTTCAGTTAATAATATAATTCAGCAACCAAGTCCGTATCATATGTATTTATTTACTTGAAGAGTTTATAGCTCAGAAACGAACTCTGTCAAGGAGACATATTTTAGCAAAACAAGTTCAGCATGCAGGGAGCAATAGCACTGAGTTAAAATGATTGCTTCAAATTTTGAGACCTAGCTTCCATAGGAAAGTAGAGATGCATAGATTACTGAATATAGTGCTAATTAAAGGGGGAATCACTGATGCTTTAACCATTTAGCTATAGATCGTCAGTACAATTTTTCAGATATAGCAAAGATAAATTACCAATGCCATACTGAACTTTTTTATCGTTTGGCTTCTAATTCTTCTTCTTTTTTCTTGTGTCTATCTCTATAATCTTTTCCATAAATAGGGAAGACGCTAAGCTCTCATTCTTTACTGAGCAGAAGAAGTTCCCAGCATGATGGTGAAACAACATCACTCTCTTATGCCAAATGATAAAGCAGTCAGATCCACAAGTGCATTTAACCAAGAACAATCCCAAAATTTTGGCCCTTCTGGTGCACCCTTGCATTACTTACAGAGTTATAGACGACAACATCCGGCTCAAGTCGTGGATCAAACTTCTCAATAATATTAGTCTTGAACTTCTTTTTTGGTGGTGATCGCATGGTATCGATGACGTCAAATAGTTCCTTCATATGTCCTGCTTGTCCAAGAGAGACAGCAATACAACGGTAAGCTACAAGGTCCGGATACGATGTTATGTGCTCCTACGGAAATGAGTCGAGGTTGGATGTATTAGTTACATATCACACAAGCTATCCATCTCAATAGGACACAAGATATTGATTAAAGGAGAGATCAAGTCATGGAAATAAAGTTTATAGGTGTTACCTGCATTGCATGAAACAAGTTTAGTGCTTCCACTGGCCTCTTTGCCTTTCCCAGAGCATCCAGTGCAGCCGTGTAAATATATCTTGCAAAAGAATTTAATCCAAGGGTCAATCAGCATCAATTTCCCATTAAAGACTTTGATCTAGACCTACCAGAAAAAGGATAGGAAGGATGTGCCACCGAAAATATACTTCAATGCTTGGAACAATTCAGAAAACATTTTCAGAAGGTTCAGAAAGGAAAAATTAGAAGATCAGGTAGATTCTTTTGAGAGTTTCATGTAAAATGCTTTCCTAAGACTCATTTAAAGGAACTAAAAGATCCATGAGAATGATCACTGCTGCAGATATAGATAGTAAATCAAGCATACCACAACAAAAACAAAAGCACCGACAAATTTATCAATATGAAGCACTGTTATTTCACCTCTTCACATATATGAACGTAATTATGATAACATCATCATACATAGCTTACTGTAACGTAGGCATCAGCACCACATCTAAATCAATCACCTATATCGGAATCCCAAATCAAGAATATACAAGATATATTTCAGGAATCACTAAGACATTGCACTATCTCAATACACTAAAATGGCTATCAAGTTTCCTACCGGAAGAGGGGTAGGAGAAATGGTCACAGAAAAGATACCTTAACTTGTGTGACTTGAAGCGCTCACGTGAACGAAGCCATTCAATGACTTGCAGCACCCGTCTCCAATTTCCCAATCTACCCAATATTTGGATAATCCTCAAGATAGAATGATCTGAGAATTTAATCTGAGCACTTCGCATCATTTGAGAGAACATCCACTCAGGCATGTCAATGTCTGCACCATTTAGACTGTACGAGTAAAATATTTTATTACGAGTCAGAAAAGAAGAGTTTACTAACAAACTGCCAACTGTTATGCAACTTTAGAGGATCCTTAATAAGTAACTACAACATAGGTCCTTTTTTGGGGTGATAAGCATTAGCCCTTCATTATTTGATTCTGTGGTGTTTGTTATGGAATTTGGGAAGGAGATTGTTGGGATTGAATTATTTTCATAACTTCACAGACAAGGCACTTATTCTGTAAGGTGTGCATAAGAGGGGCCATAAGTGTAACTCAAGCATAGAGCTATCCTTTAAGCACCATTGAATGTCAAATGTAACTAGTTTTCGGAGATTCTTATCCAAAAAGGAAAAAATACTGAGCATGACAAAACATACATATGCAATAAAACATTAAGAAAAACCATGCTTTCACAATTTACCAATTAATATTTGACTCTAGAAAAAAAACTTCAAATTAAACCAGAACTGGAGAAAATGCCTAGCGATTGTTCTGTAATAATGTGCCATTATCCCCGTGGTTCTAAGACATATATGTCTACTTTTGTCTAAGTTAAGTTAGAGTTAGTATTTCTCTTGATTCTCTTCCACACTAAACTTATTCGGAAACAACCTCTCTACCTCTAAGGTATGGGCACCCTCACTTTTTACCAAAAGGTCCAGATTAGTTGTATCTATAATTCTATTGCGCATGCCATCTTGGCCTCAACCATGCAACCTAGAGTACACCTCATCGCCAAGTGTTTATCCTATTGGGCATGCCATCTTAGGTTAGATTTAGGGGAGGGAATTGCTAGATGGCAAGTGTACAGGCGAGAGAGACTAACACAACATCACAAGAAAATGCCATTTAGACATAAAGAGATGGAAGCTCTCAGGATACAAACAATACATGATGCAGAACACATGCATCTTACGAACTTAAAGCAGCTCCAACGATGGGAATTGCACTATCTCACATCAATATGTTCAACTTGAAAAGTTTTATCTGAAATGAAAATGACAAAATTATCACCAGTTATTAATGGAACGGCTCCTTTGCAAATCAACCCAAAGAGTTCAGTATCCAGACTATCTTCCCCAACACTTATTTCCTATATTTTTTCCTATTCCTATTTGATAAATAAACATAAATGTAATTGTGAAGCACTTAGGAGCTATGTAACCTGCTAATGGAAAAGAACAAATTCCCAGAGTCTAACCTTACTACTCCAGCGGACCCAAAACACTTTTGTTTTACAGGTCAAAAAGTTTCATTAATAAACACCAAGTCGGTGCCCAAAAAATGAGTACAAGATGTATGTGTGACTCTGCTTGAATCGTACATTGTCTTCCACCAAGTTTGACCAATTAATCAATTATCGATACACCATGGTATTTTCTCATTACCCCAAAAATACAAGTGTATTATTTTCACTATTACGAGACAAATCTTCTATTCTACTTGTTCCATATACTTCACAGAACTTGACATACTTTCCTGTTTGGAATGACACAAAAAACTTGACATCTTCCTTAATGAATCTCATTCTCCCTCCGAAACTTCTAATATAAACTAGTACTTATATCTTTATATATCTTTATATCTTCATTATCGGAAAAGTAAATCTTTATATCTTCACATTCAACAAATTTCCACTTTCTTCACATTTCAAATCATTATTTTAAACCAATTTTAATCTTGTAATATATTCGGTCATTTTACTCTTAGCTTCTGCATACACAGGGAGCTCACTATGTTATAAAGGGGTTATACCAGAAAAGGAACAAGGAAAACTACCCTAACAACTCATATGTAAACCATATTACCTTATAGTAAACCAAAATCAAGGTGAAATATGACAGGTTCAATCAATTCATGCATCAAAAAAACAAATATAATAAAACAAAGCAGAAGAACATGTTAAGGAAACAGTACCACTACCACCAAATGAGGAATTTATCAAATGGGAAAACACACTAACCAAAGTGCAAAACTAGGAATAACTCACCACTTAGCAAGCTTTTGGATTCTCTCTTCCATCTCTGCCTTAGTAACTCTTGGCTTATCATAAACATCACCATCCATTGTCTTAAAAGCCTCTCTTTCCATACTCACCATCTCATCAACATTCTTGTCCTTACTTATGCTCTGTCTTTTCTGATTCTTCACCATTCTAAATTCCAATTTCCCACCACCGCCACTCTCTTTCACAACTCCAACTCCTTCATATTTCTCATTCAGCTCCACAAAATCAGAACTTTCTACACATTTCTCCTTCTCAGACTTCACAAATTTACCCTTTTCTTCACTTTTCTTTCTTCTAACACTATCCCTCTGTTTCTTTTCTTTGACAGACTCCATAGCTTTCAAATACTCATCAAATGAAGGCTTGAATTCAAGCTCTTCTCTATTAATTACATTATCTAAGCCACAAGAAACTACCACGGAACCCGCATTCCTCTTCTGCTTCTTCACCCTTTTCTTTCCCAGAGAAAGTTCCGAAGTGGGTGTCTCAGAAATTGAAAATACTGATGAAAAACAAGGGCAACGGAGGTAATTTGAACCAAAAACTCCATTGAAATCAGTACAAAGTGAAGCTCCAAATAGAGCTTCTGTCAAGATAATTGCCACCATCTCAACTCAACCACGCATTAAAGGCTGCACTTTATTATTCTTCTTCTTCTTCCTGGTTTGGTCCGCTGGCTGCCGCCGACCAAAGATTGGATTTTTCCGGCAAGTAGTTACGAATGTTCAGTGCTTTTTGGTTAGCCAAAAGCCGTTTTGGTCACTTCCGGAATCGGGTCCAAATACGGGTAGAGATTAGCTGGTGGGCCCTTTTCGCCTCGTTTGTTTTGGTTATATTGTTAAGATGTTAATGATTGAAATTATGTGCATAAATAATTTATTTGTAAGCATAATAAATATATAATTTAAATATTGAAAAAATCATAAATTTAATAAAATAAAGTATTGTTTAATAAATAAAATGAATCATTTATGTTTGGGAATGATAACAAAGATTAGTTTATAGTGTTAAGGGTCATTTGGTTGGGAACAAGTTATCGCAAGATAACTAATTCTGAGATAAGTTATTTCGGGATAAGTTATTCCACCATATATATGTCACGACCCAAGGTAGCCCCTAGGCGCAACATGGCGTATAGGACCCCGAGAGGCCCTATACAAGACACTTAGCTTTCATCATACAAGATACTAAAATATAAGAGATTAAAAGACAGTCTCAACATATAAGAGTTTTATAGAGAAAAGCGGAAATCTAAACATCGTCTCAAAGTCATCTAGTACATAAGAGTTTATCGGGGCGTAGCCCGTACATCAAGTTTCAAAACTGAAAGTAAAGACAAAAAGGGAAATCAAGCTCATTCCTCGGAATATGAGGACTCACCAAACTTCAATCTTCTAAATGAGATCCTAGCCACGGAAGTGCGAATCTGTAAGGTCGGTCCCTACATTTGGGGAAATGTAGGCAAGAGTATGTGTTAGTACAAAATATGTACCAAGTTTGATAGTCATGCATAAAACATTTGAAAACATGAGAAAAGGGGCATTTTCATAAAGTGCAATGACCAAGCTAAATCATGAATGTAAGTAGAAGATATAAGTCATAAAACATGGTCAATGCAAATAAACATCATCTTAAAGACATGTGACATACTTCTTGAAGTAACCTTGATTGAGTAATGTGGGAAAATTACCTTTAACCGACATGTAAGACCATGTGAGCTACTAACATGGAATTCGGTGTCTCCCACATCGAAAATGGGTGTCCTACTTGCCAAGGTAAGACCATGAACTTTCTAGCTTACGTGGATCCACTAGCTAATGTCTATCTAGACAATCCTATGTTGGCACATAGTTAATGGGACGTGGGTAATCTCCACTTGTCCAGTCGGTGTTAAGCATAACTCCTATGAAATATCTATTATTTTTATTCATCTTTTCTTTAAGGGACTTGGGTAATCGCCTCTTGTCCTTACATCATGAGACATGGGTAATCGCCTTTTGTCTTTCATTTAGAGGTCATGGGTAATCGTCGTTTGCTTCATTCTTAGAATAACTCGTTATCTTTGATTCATTTTAGGTGAGAAGACCTTTCAACCTTAGAATCCTTTATGTGAGAAAACCTTTTACATTCATGCATGAGGTAGTTATGTGAGCAATCCTTTCACAACAATTAACCACAACAACATATATGCTTTTACTCTCAAAGCAATCTACATCATATCTCATCAATTCTATAAGAACATGCATAATTCCATAATTCACCTTTCATAGTTCAAAGCCCACTTTCAATTATCAATATCTAGAAAACATGGGTTAGACATGGGTTCATGAGAATTCATCATAAAATCATGTAATTATCTTAATTCATGCTTGATAGATCATAAAACAATCACATAAATCAATATTTAAAGGAACTCATGACATGGAGGAAAAACCCTAACTCAATCGGGAATTTCTAACTTTGTAAATTGGAGAATTTGGGAACTCCATGGAGGAAAAGACTCTTTGGATGAAAACTAGCATACCTCAATGCCAAAAGCTTGACTTCAATGGTGGAATTGGAGACTTGACTTGCAAACCCTAGCTTTCTTCTTCAACTTCTAGAGAGAGAAATATTTGAGAGGAAGACTTGTTCTTCCTTTAAGAATTTGAGAGAATGATTTCAATTGGGGAAATTTGGGGGTTAAAACATTTATATAGGGCTTTAGGTGAAGGGTAAAACGACATAGTATTAGGCTAGAATAATTAGGAAAAGACCTAAAATTTCCTAAGAAAATAACTATCGGATCTCACCAACGGCTGGACCTACGGTCCGTTGGTCAAACCATGGACCGTCCTGGTCCGCCGTGGTTGAGATCAGAGATTCTTATTTATGCCCCCCAATGATGGACGGTACTTACGGCTCGTAGGTCCATCGACGGACCGTGGACCACGGCCGTAGGTCTCACCTCTTGACCTCAAAATCCCTCTAAGTTTGGGACTCACCTACGAAACCTACCTACGGCTCGTGCATGGGACGACGGACCGTCCTGGTGAACCGTTGAAAAATACAGAAAACTTGACATTTTTGAAAACTTGACTGGCCATCCATAAACCATATCTATTGTCCGTGTGTTGGACCACGGTCCGTGGGTGGCTCCGTCAGACTGGCACCAGATTCTTTCAAAAGCTGCAAATTCTACCCTTTCTGAATCCGAGGTGTTACAATATATGAGAAAACTTATCTCATCATTATGATAAAAATTGTGGGATAACTAATTCAATAACTATCTAATACCTCCAACCAAACATAGGATAAAATAATCCTACATTTTATCGTAAGATTATTATACCTTATAACTCACGCTAAACGAGCCCTTAGTGTCGGTAATGGTTAGTGTAGTGGCTATTGGCTAATAATGATGGTGAAGGTTGGTAATGGTGGTGGTGAATGTTGATGATTGTAATAGTGAAGTTGATTGATGTTAGTAGTTGATAATGTATGTGAGGCTATTTATAACGACGAAAGTGGTGAGTACTAAGGATTGGCTGCAGTGGTTATAGTGGTTGAAATAATAATAGAGATGACAGTGACAAAAATAACAATGAATATATAGTAACGACTGTTAGTAATAGTTGGCAGATAGTTGTCAACGGTGATTATTATGACAAAGGTGGTCGGTGGTAATGACTGGTGATTGACGATAAAAGTGATTAATGAATGTGGAAAGAGTGCTAGTAAAAATTATTCACACAAAATATTTATTAATGATATTAAGAATTTGTTTAAAGTTTTAATGATTAAGGCCTAGTCAGACCAAATAAGTACTTAATAATGTAAGTAAATTTTAAATTATTTAGATTCAGACATTCATTAAAAATAAACAAATGAAGCTAGTTGAAAATAAATAGATATACTTGGTTCTTTTAAAACACTTATAAATGCTTTTAATTGGTATAATAAATTTTAAAACATTTATGCAACTTTCTTTAATGAATGCTAGCTTATATTCCTTAACCCTAAAGGATTGACGGAATATTCTGATTATTATTAAATGTTGATTTGAATATTTTGAGAGCCTATCACTGAAGTAAATTAAATGAAACAACAATTGATATATTATAGAGAATCGATCATAAAATTAAAGTTTTCATCATATTTCATAAATAAATGTTGATTTCAAATCAAAATCCCAAATCATACTGGTCAAACGTATACTTAATAGTAGTTAATAGTAATTAATTATCAAAAAAATTCAAAGTTTATAGTCAGAAACTTCTAGTAGTGTAATGCCATCAAAATTTGAAGCTATTCTTTGCTTCC
>JAJONR010019037.1:0-13287 GCA_029582245.1 Solanum etuberosum
GATTATGTTATAGTTCACCAACTCGTAATTTATATAGACTTTTCCTTTTTCACAATAAAATTAGTAACTATTGAGGGGCCGCCGTTCACATGATTTATTTTCCTATATAAGCATGCGCCCTTTCCCATCATAAATCATACAACACACTTGCAAATATTGTCTTATTATTATTAGCAATGGGTTTTGTGTGGGCAACATTCATTTTGGCTCTTATTCTATTATTCATTTTGTATGAGTTACTAAATATCAAAAACAAGAAAAAACTTCCTCCTGGTCCAAAAGGCATTCCAATATTAGGACATCTCCATCTTTTAGGTGAAAATCTTACTCATGATTTACACAAATTTTCTGTAAAATATGGTCCTATTATGTACATGAAATTTGGATTGGTACCGACTTATGTTATATCTTCCCCTGAATCAGCAGAAAAAATTCTTAAAACTTATGATCATATTTTTGCTAGTAGGCCTCATAACGAGACCGCTCAATACATATCGTATGGCCAAAGGAATTTGATTTTCTCAAAGTATGGCGCGTATTGGCGTAACATGAGAAAATTGTGTACGGTCCATTTGTTGAGTAACATGAAGATTAACTCATTCCAATCAACTAGAAGTGAAGAAATTGCCATTATGATCAAAGAAATAGCTCAAGCTCAGGGTCATGTTGAACTTGATCTTAGTGCTCAAGTGTCCAAGTTGAGTGCCAATTTGAGTTGCTTAATGGTTTTTGGGAAAAAGTTCACCGATGAGGATTTGGACAAAAGGGGTTTTAAGTATTTAGTTCAAGAGGTTACAACTCTAGCTGCAACACCAAATCTTGGTGATTTTTTCCCTTTTCTTGGTGTTATTGACCTCCAAGGACTCACACGTAGAATGAAGGATACTTCTAAGGTGCTTGATCCATTTGTAGAGAAGATTATTGATGAACATGTCAATGCTAACGACCACAAGAAAAATAAGGACTTTGTAGACACTATGATGGACATTATGCAATCCCGTGAAGCTGAGTTCCAGTTTGATCGTCGCCATGTTAAAGCTGTCATGTTGGTATGTTCATTTTCTCTCTCTCAATTTATGTAAACTTATTATTTGACTAGTTTAAGACAAAAATAAAGATTTTTTTAAAACTTACCGTCTAAAAGAAGTCATATAATTTTCTATGACTTAATAAATAAGGAAAAAACATGTCAATCCTTATATACCTGACTAAAAGTAAAAGAATGTATGTAGTAGTATTGTTTGACTTGATATAATGTTTAAGAGAAAAAAATAATAATTTGAAATTTGTGATATAAAAAAATCTTTAGATATTTATGTGGTTGTAAATCATTTCATTAAGGGTAAAAATATCGAAATAGTATTGTAACACAAATTAATTAAAAATGAGAGTGAGGGAGGACATAAATTGGAAAAAAAAGGGAATAATATACTTACTACTAGCGTAGCAATCAATCAACTATATGTCACTTCAAAAATTAATTGGAGTCAACTACTTCATGAATACCTTATATTATCATTATTCTAATTAATGACTCAATATGATCTAGATGGTTCATCATAATCAAACTATTGTTATACTATTTTTTTTTATTTAAATTCAGGACATGCTTGTGGCATCAATAGATACATCATCAAGTTCAATTGAATGGATGCTCTCAGAGCTTCTAAGAAATCCAGACATAATGAAGAAACTCCAAAAAGAATTAGAAGAAGTAGTAGGCCTAAACAGAATGGTACAAGAATCAGACTTAGAAAACTTGAAATACTTAAACATGGTATTTAAAGAGTCATTTAGGCTACATGCTGCTGCCCCATTACTACTTCATGAAGCCATGGAAGATTGTATGGTAGATGATTTCTATATCAAAAAAGGATCACAAGTTATTGTCAATGCATACACTATTCATAGGGATCCTAATTTCTGGACCGATGCTGATAAGTTTTTGCCAGAGAGATTTCTTGAAAGTAACGTAGATGTTCGTGGACGTGATTATCAACTTTTACCATTTGGCTCTGGCAGAAGAAGTTGCCCCGGGATGCAATTGGCATTAATTATTGTTCGTCTTGTCGTAGCACAATTGGTTCATTGCTTTGATTGGGAACTCCCAAATGAGATGCAGCCTAAGGATTTGGACATGACTGAGAAATTTGGTATAGTTACTGGCAGGGCAAATCATTTGATGGCTGTTCCAACTTATAGGCTACAACACAACTGATTTTGGGAAATTGATTTTGATACATCTAGTTATTTTTATATGATCTTGTATAATAAAGTTTCTTTAGGGATTTTGATTGATTACTTCTTTGTATGCAATAAATATGTTTTTGTTTTTGTTATTACTTCTAATAAATGATACTCGAGAAAGATACTTTAATAGCCTTAATATTAAGAGTATTTGTCTAAACTATCCTTTTTATCTCTTATACATCCCATTGATTGCTAATTTGAACAGTACGAATCAATTTATTTATGAAAATAAAGAATATGTTTAAATATTTTGGTCTTAAATTAAATATGTAAAATGTATTAGTATGTTCTTTAATTTTGTGGAAATTAAAGATATGTAAAATATACTAGAATATATATATATATATATATATATATATATGTTACTTTTGTAATTTTAAACATGTCAGGTAGAAAATTAAAATTCAAAAAAAATATCGAAAAAGGAAATAAACATTATTTTTGAATCTGACTAAAAAAAGAAAGTAATTAAGATAATAAATTGAAATGGAGGAAGCAAATACTTCTTTTTCAACTACTCTCTATGTCCATTATATGCAACACCATTTAACTTGACACAAAATAAAATAAAATAAAAGACTTTTAAAATTTATGATCTAAAATTCTTCTTAACCATATATATCATTAATGATAAAATTGAAATTTTCCTAACTATAAAAAAATGACATTCTGTTTTTTAACTAAAAAAAATATCACATAAATTTAAACAAAGTTCCAAGTTAATATTACTAATTTTAACTAAAAAAATATCACATAATCCGTTTTAATTTGTTTATTTTATTTTTAATTCATTTCAAAAAAGAATAGTTCCTTTGCTGACAACTTATTCTTGTTTCTAACTTCCTACATGAAAATTTTCAAATCACATGATCAAATTGCATTGTATATTCTACATATATATCTTTAGTTTTTCTTTATTTTTTTAATTTTATGTCAATAAAAATCAGATAAATAAATTAAAATGAATGTAATGAAGTGTTTGATTTGTTGTGCTGCAAAATGGAGTTAATTTAGAACTTTCATTTATCAAATACAAAGTCAAAATTTAAAGTTTATAGATTTAGAATTTTAATTTTTTAAGTTAGTGATATCTATATAGTTCTCATCTGTTCCACTTGAATTCGTTTATTTGGTTTTTAAAATGTGTTTGTGATGCAAATAATTCTAATTAACTAAGTCATTATACTTGTACAAAAGACTAATGTTTGAATGGTTACACGACAAAACTAGTAGTAGCTCAATTTACTAAGCTTAGCACTCAATTTTGGCAATATGCCATTAAAAAAATACTTTACCAACCGGTATAGTTGATTTTATAAAAAAAACTCTTTTGTAAAAAATATTCTCATCATCATATCATATATCATATATTACTATACGTGGAGAAAAATAAGTTAAAAGTTGACAATTTTATCCCTACTATAAATTTAAATGTTATCAAAATATTTAATTACTTAATTTAAATATTAAATTGTATCATTTTACTAAAAATGTTAATGACTTTGTACTTCCTTAGATTAATTCCTAATTAAAATATCTAATTTAATAATAATTATCATCTATAATAGAAAATATTACTATCTCAAAATTCAAATAGAAATCAATTCCCGATTAAAAGGGCTAAGTATGTGACTAGGTCTATCTCAATAAATTACTCCGATAAAAACTTTACAATTCTAAAGAAAATATTCAAACTCTTCTTTCTTTAGATACTACAATTTTTTGTCTTCTATCTTGGGATCTCCTTACTTGATAACCAACAATGCTCTTGTGAATTAATCTGATATACTTTGGACTTGTAGTGAACTAAATTTACTTCTCATATTAAATCTTTTTGGCATATCTTCCTGTTGGGTTTATGATCTTTTTTCCCTTTCTATGTGGATAAATAAAAGGGAAAACTACATAAAAGGGCCATCAAATCTAAACTATTTACGGCCTCATACCCAAACCCAAAATAACTCTTTATATAACCATTCTCCTCTAATTATTTACAGCCCATACCCCCTCCTTTTTATTAGCCCAATCCTTCCTTTATTGTCCAAATCTTTCGGCCCAATTTGTTGTTGAAGCCCATTACTAATTGTCCAATCGTTCAGAACAACCACCCCTTTGTTATTCAATAGACTAGGCCCGAAATAACCCACCCGATTTGTCTAAGCAACGACAAAGTTCAATAGTACAGTTTCTTCCGTCAGCCATTGTTAGTTGAGATCAGTGTGCTTTTTTTGTGGTACAGTCCTTTCTATATTCCACTTAAATTTGTTTTTTGTTTTCAATACAGTTTTTTTGAATTGATTTTGGGGTTTTTGTGATTTTATTCTCAATTTTTTGAATTGTTTTCTATGGGTCGTAAAAACATAGCAATTAGTCGTTGGTGGGGGCATCATTCTACTTATGTTAATTATGTTGACAATGGTAGCGATAACGATAATGTAGGTGATCAACAGTCAAGGATTTCGAGTATGTCTGGGCCAGATTTTTCTTTCCATTTGGATGCAAACATAGTAGACAACGTTGATTTTGGTGAAGAAATCAAGCATGGGGTTGATTTGAAGAGGAAAGGGAAGGCACCTATGGATTCTGAACAACCGACTAAAAAACAAAATTTAGGTTGTTCTTCTGGTCCGTCCATTCCTTCAGAGTCGTTCCCCAAAACGAAAACCAAAAATATTGGTGGATCCAGCGACAAAGCCATTGATCAGTATTCTCACTTGAAGGTATAATACTTCTTTTTTTGATAAATTAATCTGACCCATGATATGTTTATCCTCTTTTACTTGATTATTTGTATATTCTTGAACAGTTTAATGTTTGTTGCCTTTTGTTCACATGATCTTTCATGTTGTGGACATTATTGAAATTTGTTACTTAGAAGAATTTTGAATTTTGCATTCTTCTTGTCTTTAGAGTCAACATGTATCGTCTAGACAAATGATAGTATATCTGTATAAAATGTGTATGTGACTACACAATGTTCTTTTCATTTGTGAAATAAACTTTTATGCTGAATGATACCACAACAGTATATCTGCATTAAATGTGTCTGTGACTAAACAATGTTCTTTCATTTGTGGAATAAACTTTTGTGCTGAATGATACCACAACAGCAGACCATATACTATTTTGGTATCATTCAGTAATTGGTCAGTTTTGACTGATTATTTTTTAATGATACCAGAACAGTATGCCATATACTATCATGGTATTAGTTAGTAAATGTGCATTTTCTTTTGTACTGTGTTATTATTTCTGAATGATACCACAACAGTATGCCATATACTATTTTGGTACCACTTTATTAAATGTGCATTTCCTTCTCTACTGTGTTATTATTTCTGAATGATACCACAACAGCATGCCATATAATATTTTTGTATCACTTAGTAAATGTTCATTTCCTTCTGGACTGTGTTATTATTTCTGAATGATACCACAACAGTATCTCATATACTAGTTTGGTATCATTCAGTAATTGGTCAGTTCCCACTGATTATTTTTAATGATACCAGAACAGTGTGACATATACTGTGATGGTATCAATTAGTAAATTAAATTGATTTAATTGACTTGGTTACAACAGGACACCCTTTTCAATTCCTAATTGTTGTGACGCGTAAAATAGAATACTAAAAAATAATCATACAACTTCTCTATAAGCAATTCCAATATTACAACACTATACTCCTTGTAGATTAATATGGCTCAAATTAAGGCCACAATTATGATAACAGGATTCATCTCTAGATAATACTAAATTTATAGCATCCTAATATTATGTAGTAGAATCCATTGGTCTTGGAAATACTATGATCAGTGGAATGTCAGGTGTGTTTTAGTGGAGCAATAGTTGTCCACAAAGAAGGGCACTTCGAAGAAATGACTGAACAAGGTGTAGTTAATCCATATAATTAAATAATTAAGAATCACTAAAAGATAAAACTTTCTTTCAAAAATGTAAAGGAGCTAGGGCACACTTTAAGTTTATGACTCTGCCATGTGATAAAGATACCTTTGACATTAGTGTAGTACACTTTCTTTCATTTGTGAAATAAATTTTTTGTGCTGAATGATATCACAACAAGAGGTTATATACTATTTTGGTATCATTAAGTTATTGCTCAGTTTCCACTAATTATTTTTGAATGATATCAGAACAGTATGTCGTATACTATTATGGTATCAGTTAGTAAATGCGCATTTCCTTCTCTACTGTGTTATTATTTCTGAATGATACCACAACAACATGACATATACTATTTTGGTATCACTTTATTAAATGTGCATTTCCTTCTTTACTGTGTTATTATTTTTGAATGATACCACAACAACATACTATATATTATTTTGGTATCACTTAGTAAATGTTCATTTTCTTCTGGACTGTGTTATTATCTCTGAATGATACCACAACAGTATGCCATATACTAGTTTGATATCATTCAGTAATTGTTCATTTTCGACTTATTATTTCTGAATGATACCAGATGAGTATGACATATACTATTATGGTATCATTCGGTAATTGTTCATTTTTATCGATTATTTTTGAATGATACTAGGATAGTATGTCATATATTATTGTAGTATCATTCAGTAATAGTGCATTTTCATATTGGACTGTGATATTACTTTTTGCAAGAAGGTGAATTTTTAGTTCAAATGGATGTTGATTATATATCGAAGATCGATCATAGTTTTAATCCTAATGTTGTTGCGAACATAACTTCAGCTTTAACAAAAAAATAACTTTTCATGTTTAAAAAAACATGCTTTGGGAAGTTTTTAGATCTACCTCATATTGTGCTTCATGGGCGCATTTCAAGTCCAGCACCATGATTCCAAATCTTTAAACATTAATGTTAATGGGGTACAACTCCATTTTGGAATTGCTGAATTGTCCCTTGTTACTGAGATGCTGTGTAATGGTAATACAACAATCAGAATTCAAACAGATGGAAATCGGTTAGTGAAACGTTACTTTGGGTCTCCAACGGTGACATGGTATGATCTTGATTCTTTGGTTCATGCCGGCCAATTCAAGTCCGATGCTGATGCAGTGAAGCTGGACAGTTTTATTTTTTGTGAACACCTTTTTACCGTCCACACTTAAGAGTAAAATACTTGATATGTCATACTTCGATTTGATTGAGAGTGGGGACTACAACTCATATGCTTGGGGAGTTGATATATTCAATATTACTCTTGAAGCGTGTTTCAAAAAGTTTAAGACAAAGCTGAAATATTATAGACTTGGTGGATTTTCTTTAGCTTTGCAAATTTAGTTTTATGAGTGTTGCCCTGCTTTGAATGGTCTATTTGCTGAACATACACAGTCTGAAGTGCCTAGACTTTTTAATTGGACTATGTACAAACAGTTGGCGCATGATTTTATTTGTTTGCGCATATTTGGCTCAAGAGCTGATAAGATATTTGTATTTTTAAATTTATCAATTTTAACTCATCGTTTTCAACCATCTAATTTGAAATCTGTTTATTCCTTTCAATTTTTACAGGGAAGAACATCGTACCAACTGAAAATGAAAAAGTTTTACTTGATTTGACTGGTTTTATTTTTAGAAGTAGCACTGATGATGATCAAAGCGAGCTTTTGAATAATCAGTTTTTTTGCACACAAGAAGCAAAGCATGATGTTCGTAATGAGGAATCACCTACTAATGCTAACTTGAAGAAAAAGATTGATGGTTTGAAAGCACATTTTGATATGAAGTTTAACGAGATTCTTCAAGCATTTACTTCATTGAAGAACAAATTAGATGTAATATAGTTTTCAAGTTTTAGTGATATACTATATTAGTATCATTTTCTGTATTTTTGGATCCTATTTTGTGTTTTGTATAAAAAAAAATTGAAATACACTGTTTTATTTTTAATGTTTCTATTTTTAAAATTATATTAAATAAAATTTATATGCGATCTATTTTCTATCATTATGCATTTGAAGTTTCTATTTGGTTGACATTTATTTGCAGGGGAAAAAGAAGGATGGACATGATACCTTTGGTGATAATGTTGCTACAGATTTGGGCAACGATGATGTACAATCTCCGGTCAAGTCTTCTAAGTCTCCTATATTGAAAGTTCATGAAAACATTCAATCAGTAGAGGCTGATGTATGTATTGATGGTAAGACATCCAACAAGTTGAAAGGGGAGATAAATGTTGACCAAGATTCTGATGTTAGTTCAGATTTTATTTCAATGCGTGCATCTGTTATTGATGCTATTGAAGAGGAATATTATAGAAAAAAACAGTTGCTTTGTCTGCAAAAGATCAGGATTATGTTGATGATTTATTTGGTGATATTAGTGACACTCAATTAGCAGCTATGACACAATCTGTTGTTGACATTGTCGCGAGTAAATCTAATGCACATTTGGATATTCCGTCTGGTGTAAACGATGATCATGCAGTTGATACTTCTTTCATAGGACATGTCATAGGTGACTGCAAAGTTCATGGGTCTTCGAAAGAAGATATAACTGCAGATTTTGTTGTGAAAAATGACGCTGGTACATCTGCAAATGTAGGGATTACGACAGATCCTGTGTCTGATCATGATATGAGTCTGAAAGGAGATGTTGCAGCAGATGATGGTTTGGATAATGTAGTTGGTGGATCTCAAAACACAGATGCTGAAAATAATTTTGGAGTTGGTATTTTCACTGAATCTGATTCTGGCGCTGCTGATTGTATTATCCCCGAAGGGACTGAAGTAGTGGAGATCTGTGATGATGCAAATACACCAGTTGGGCCGCGCGTTAGATGTCCTGATCCGTCACAAATTTCACCATTTGTTGGTGGATCTGCAATTAGTGAGTTAGGCTCTGTTTCTGTGAAACGTGTGAAAGGCAGGTCAGCGTTAATGTTGAGGATTAAATTACCTGTTGATCCTTTGATTGAATCATCGGCCATCTAGTTCATTGACAAAAATATGATCACAAAAAGGTATGTGTTTTGATTTTTTATTTTTATTTTTTGCATCAAAAGTGTAGCGGTATATTTAAAAGATAATGATGTTCTTAATCCAGCTTTTGATTTTGAAGTATCTTCTGTGTCATCAAAGACTTGATTTCATACACTGAATTATGCTGGAAAATCATTGTCTGGTGATGTATGTACTCTTTAATTTTTATGTTGTTGGTTTTTATAAAGTCATTGTTGATAACTTAGTATTGTGAAATGTGAACAAAATAAGATAAATGCGTGATGCAAATATTTTACCAATGATACCTACTTAGCAAACAATTTATTGATATGCGTAAGGTACCAAAAGATGGGAAAACTTTTGGAATACAGAATAAAATAAAACTAAAAATCTTAGAATCTTAATGTGTCATTTTCGATTAGAATTAAACTGACTTAGTCGAGAGAAGTTGAGAATTTAGTTTCTTTTTCTAAATCAGATAATAGAAGGGTCCCAACTGAAGATGACATACATGACAGGGGTGAAGGAGCGAAATGCTCTGTATAAAATTTATTAAAGCAGCTACTGATAAAAAAGGAAGAATAAAGGTTTAGTACAACATCTTTGTCCAAGAGAAAAACAAGGAGTGATACCTACTTAGCAAATAGTTTATGCTATGATGGTATCATGTAAAAGTTAATATTTTTGTAATACAATGAATTGTGCATTTCTGAATGATATCATTTTGGTATATATATATTGTGTTGTTATCATGTTAGCATTTTTTTTACTATGTTCTATTTCTACATTCTCATTTTAACTGTTATGAATTATAATTAAATAATATCATTTCTTCTAAGGAGATAGTGGTATGACAAAGGGAAAGGAAAGCCAGCTAGTGGCAGAAAGGACCAGGGAGGTGGGACCTTATTAAAAAAAAGGAATGGAGAGGTGGGACAGTGCTTGAGGGAAAGCCTTGGGCTTTGGACAAAGAGGTTGATGATTAATAAACTCTTATCAACTTCCTCTAGCTTTTAAGCTTCTCTTCCTCAAGCAAGAACACACACTATTAAGAACATCATTGTGAATACTAACTAAAAGATCCTTAAGCATGTCCTTTTATGTTTTTGCTATTTACTGATATGTACAAGGTACCAAAGATGGGAAATTTTTTGGAATACAGAATAAAATAAAATTAAGAATCTGAGAATCTTAATGTGTCATTTTCGATTAGAATTAAACTGACTTGGCCGAGAGAAGTTGAGGATTTAGTTTATTTTTCTAAATCAGATAATAGAAGGGTCCCAACTGAAGATGACATACATGGCAGGGGTGAATGAGCGAAATTCCCTGTATAAAATTTAGTACAACAACTACTGATAAAAAAGGAAGAAGAAAGGTTTAGTACAACTACTTTGTCCAAGAGAAAAACAAGGAATGATACTTACTTAGCAAACAGTTTATGCTATGATGGTATCATGTAGAAGTTAGTATTTTTGTAATAAAATGTTGTGCATTTCTGAATGATATCATTTTGGTATATATATAATGTGTTGTTATCATGTGTTTTATTGTTAGCATTTTTTACTCTGTTCTATTTCTACATTCTCATTTTAACTGTTATGAATTATAATTAAATAATATCATGTCTTACAGCATCTGAACGTCACTTTTTATTATCTTAGAAAGAAGGCAAAGTATGGAAAGAAGCCTTTAAGATTGACATTAACAAATAACTTTTTTAATCAATCAATTTCCAAACTATATGGAAAGATCGAGTCTGGAGGGAATCAGACGTCCCTTGTTTCTAAGGCTGCTAACATACTTGAATATATGTATGGATATCGATTGTTTTGCAACACACCATAGAGTGAGGTGGATTACGTGTTGTGTCCAATTCATGTGTCTGGTAAGTGGCACTGGATACTAAGTGTTTATTCAGTCCATGAGAGGGGATTTTACGTGTATGATTCTTTGCGATCTCCACAACACCAACAAAATGTTCTTCATTCAGTGAAGCATTATTCTGTGTTGTTGCCTTTGTGTCTGCAAAATATCAAGTTTTACTCTAATCGATCAGATATTAAGTTGGTAGATGGCCTTCATCAAGGTCATGAGTTAGCTGATGAACTGGAAGTTGTTATGGTTGAAAACGTTCCTAGACAGGAGAACAAGTATTTCAATATATTATTTACTTTATTTTTTTATTGCTTTTTATGTTACTGTTTTTAATTTTGTATTCTTTTTTATACAGTGACTGTGGGGTTTTTGTTGCGGTGTTTGTTGAATATTTCATTGAAGGTCTCACAATACCAGCTGTTTTGGATAGTTTGGATATTGACACTATTCGTTCAAGATATGGCAAGCTACTGTGGTCTTATGGCAAGCAGAAACAGATGGATGATGAGTGGTAGCGAGACAGAAAATCCTGGCAGATTGGGGAAGCAACATCGTGGGAAAAAGCGAAAGGCGTAGGATTAGTTATTTAGATGTACTGTTAAACTTTTTAAAACTGAAATATGTGTTTTTCTAAGACAGAGTGAATTGTTTTTTTTTATAATCATTAGGTGTTCACTTTGTAATTTCTGAACAGTTAAGGTGAATGATAACAAGAGAGTATTTGAACACGAGAAACCTCAATGATACCATTTTAGGATATATACTATTTTAGTATCATTTACTAAATTAGTTATGAAAGAGACAAACCTCAATGATACCAATCATGTAGATATATACCTTTTTAGTATCACTAACTAAGTTAGTTAGGAACATGAGAAACATCAAATGATACCTATTCTGTATATATATACTATTTTAATATCACTTTTTAAGTTAGTTGCGAACAAGAAAACCTCAATGATACCAATCATGTAGATATATGCCTTTTTAGTATCAGTTACTAAGTTAGGTATGAACAATAAAAACTGCAATGATACAAATTCTGTAGATATATACCTGTTTAGTATCACTTAGTAAATTAGTTAGGAACACGAGAAACATCAAATGATATTAATCCTGTAGATATATACCTTTTTAGTATAATTTTACTAACTTAGTTATGAACAATATAAAACTCAATGATACAAATCCTGTAGATATATACCTTTTTAGTATCACTTAGTAAGTTAGTTAGGAACACGAGAAACATCAAATGATACCTATCCGGTATATATATACTATTTTAGTATCATTTTCTAAGTTAGTTGCGAACAAGAAAACCTCGATGATACTAATCGTGTAAATATATGCCTTTTTAGTATCACTTACTAAATTAGGTATGAACAATACAAACCTCAATGATACCAATCATGTAGATATATACTTGTTTAGTATCACTTAGTAAGTTAGTTAGGAACACGAGAAACATCAAATGATATTAATCCTATATATATATATATACCTTTTTAGTATCATTTGCTAAGTTAGTTATGAACAATACAAACCTCAATGATACTAATCCTCTAGATATATACCTTTTTAGTATCACTTACTAATTTAGTTAGGAACACGAGAAACATCAATGATACCAATCATGTAGATATATGCCTTTTTAGTATCAGTTACTAAATTAGGTATGAACACGAGAAACATCAAATGATACCAATCCTATAGATATATATCTATTTAGTATCACTTAGTAAGTTAGTTAGGAACACGAGAAACATCAAATGATACTAATCCTGTATATACATATTCCTTTTTAGTATCACTTAGTAAGTTAGTTAGGAACACGAGAAACATCAAATGATACTAATCTTGTATATATATACCTTTTTAGTATCATTTGTTAAGTTAGTTATGAACAATACAAACCTCAATGATACCAATCCAGTAGATATATACATGTTTAGTATCACTTAGTAGGTTAGTTAGGAACACGAGAAACATCAAATGATACTAATCTTGTATATATATACCTTTTTAGTATCATTTGTTAAGTTAGTTATGAACAATACAAACCTCAATGATACCAATCCAGTAGATATATACATGTTTAGTATCACTTAGTAGGTTAGTTAGGAACACGAGAAACATCAAATGATACTAATCTTGTATATATATACCTTTTTAGTATCATTTGTTAAGTTAGTTATGAACAATACAAACCT
>JAJONR010019039.1:0-10405 GCA_029582245.1 Solanum etuberosum
GGTTCTATTCTCTATGTCACACCTAGGAGGTACTTTGGATCGTGACACTTCCACATCAGTTATATTCAGTTACTATATGTATGAATCTTAGTGTCAAGGCAGACCATGGGTTAGCTTTGGGTCTTTGGTGACTCTAAGCACCGTGTTACGACTAGGGGGTAGTCTCGGATTGTGATAAAAATCTAAATATATCAATGTTTTCTATTACACTTAGGCCTCATTTGTTTGAACTTAATGGAGGTCTGAATCTGAATGGTTCAAACATTAGGCCATTAAGTGCATTTATTTTTTTTACTTAAAAATCTCTTAATTGTGCTCTATATTTTTTTCTTCAAGAAAAAATAAATTCAAGTCTCTCTCATTCTCCAACTTTATTAATTATCCAAATTATTTTCCTTAAACTTTTAGTTTTTGTTCTTGCGGCTTTTTATCAAGAATTGATAAAATTTATTGTAAAATTTTTATTTGACTGAAGTTCAAAACTGAAATATGTATTTTTGAAATTAAAAAAAAGATAACTACATCGTTTTCTAACAATTACTTTTACTATTATAATTTTTATATATAGTTCATGTAGTTCAATTTTATTTTTATCAAACTTAAAATATTAATTTATAATTGAAATACCTTAACGTGTATCAAAGACTGAATTTTTTTTAAAATATTTTGTTAATGTAATATTTAACTACTATTTTATTTAAATTAAAATGTTATTGTGTTTAAAGATTAATAAAAAAAACATGGGTTTTGTTGGTGAGATGTTATTAAAATCATAAACAGGTCGCTCCCGATCCTAAAAGAATTACAATGAGTTTCGGTACATGTTCATGTAGGCCCAATATATATGGGCCCAACACCTCACCCCACCCCCCACCCCCCACCCGTGTTTGTGCGCATAGGCCAATATCACTGTAATACCCTATATATTTTAAGGCGGCTAACTCACTAAGCTTAACTCGTACATGTCAAAAATTATACTTTTCGTCTGGTTTGTTGAGGAGTTGTCGGGAGAATAAGGTTTCAAATAATAAAAAAAACTATAAACTCAGAAAATGATATTGTGCAACATAACAAAGTTTAATTCATTGTAAACAAATAAGAGATTCTTACAAAACAAATATAATGAATCATCAAACTTATCCCACACTAATTTTTAACATACTAATTCAAAAATTCATTTTACAAAAATTATAATAAGTGAGCTTGCACTAAAATTGAATGGAAAATGCAAATTTAAAATGGTAAGTTGTGAGAGTCTATTCGACTGATATTTATTGTCAGTGCAAAGGATAATTATACTAAAAAATTACTATCAAATGAATCTGAAAAGCATTTTTTGAAAGAACTTCAATTATGCGATTATTATTATTATATATAAAACATATACTCACTTGACAATAATTTCTTTTTTTATATGTCAACTACACATAATTTAAATATGAATTTGAGAAACGTCGGTTATGATCATATGTTTCATGTCTTACAATTTTCGTCAGACTTTTACAAAATTGTAGTCTCCTCCTTTTATAATTGCATATATATCAAGAAGTTTTTATCGAATCAAAGTAGTATTTTTTAAAATTTGTACATAAATTCCATCAATGTATTTTTTCCTTATAGGATGTGTATTAGATCATTGTCAGTTGTATGGTGTCTCCTACATATAAATTGTAATTATTTGTGATAAAGATAATAATTGTTGAAATTGATGTATATAAATCGTACTTACATGTACATGTATCATTTTGATGATTCAAAATTATGAAGTTTTTTCGGCTGTAAAATTAACAAAAAAAAATAGTTAAATTATATAAATAAAATTGTCTTATAAAAAATAGCACTTGCGTTATCAAAATGTACAATAAAATAACATGTGTTGATTATGGCTATGAGAGGATTCAAAGTGATGATATAGAACCTTTCAAGAATTTAAAAAATCATTAATCATAAGATAAAATTAACACAAAAAAATACGTACAAAGAAACACAAAAAAATAAATTGAGCAAGGTTTTAAACGTACCTCTAACCAATGAGCAGAGGAAAAATAACGCAAAAATAAATTTGCCTCATCCACAATAATCAAATGAAAAACTTTGCCCCCAAATTTGTTGAAGCACACACACCAACATATGTTGTGATGTCCTTATTGAACAATTATATTTGCAGTCAATAAAGTGAGTAGAAAGAAGTGGAACGACACCAAATGCCAGAATTATGTGTTCAACCAGGTTCTTCTTTTTCCCTTTTATATTATTTCTTCTTTACCACTAATTACTATCCGTTCAACTTTTTAATGGATGTAACTGTTTGGGAAAAATTGAAGGTCTTAAAACTAAGATCTTATCATCTTCTTTTTTCAAAAAAATATTTTAATATTATTTTTTACATAAAGTCAGTAAGAAATAACTTTTAGACTTCTCAAAATAATGATTATCACTTAATTTGCAAGTTAGGAACAAAATCGCAAGCCGTGATAGTTTCTTTCATATTAATTGTTTACTATACCAACTTGTAATAATATTACTTTAAAATAAAGGTAATTTAATCGTTTAGAAATCACAACAGCGTTACACTAATCTGGTGAAGGGAGAAATTTCATTCTCATTGGCAATGCCTTTTTTATATGAGTGGTGTTATTATCCTTTTCAGTATCCTGGTGGTCATTGATCTCAATGCTTTAAGCACCTTTTATTTCTTCAGACTGAACAAACGACTTTGTCTGCACTACAACAAAAATATTTTTTAGTAGCAATAAATATGCATATTAATAAAATGTGCTAAATTTTTTACCGAGATTAGTTAATTGTCATTGGATCCAACATTTCTATAGACTTTAGGGACATTTACAAAGAGCGTTAATTATCTCTAAAAATAAAAATATTTATAAAGAGTGTTAATTGCCTCTAAGAAAACATATTTGTGACAATTAAGCGATTATTGTTAATTAATTACCGCTAAATATCATTTTTGATATTGCAATGGCAGCAGACTTGCAATTGCTCATCTTTTTCAACTTGGCTACAAGGAATCCATCCATGTAGTGCACATGAGGATAGAATGGCCTTGTCAACCAAAGATGTGTGGAAACAGTGCTGCCTAAAGCGAATAAATTCAGGTCTCCGAAAATCAAGTCCACAAGGCACAAGCTTAACATTAGGCTTGGATTTATTTTTGTTTTATTAAATAGGTTAATTGGATATTCAGATGTTTAATAACAAACAGTCTTAATCATTCAGTATTCAGATCAACAGACAAGATCTTAATCATTCAGATGCACATTCAGATTCAAACGTTTTAATCTTAATGAAAACAAATGAGGCCTTAACTCCCGTATGAATATTTTTAAAGAACAAAAAAAAGGGGCAAAAATTAAATATCACAAATGTAGGGGACAATTTGTGCAAACATTTAAAAGAATTATATTTAGAAAATCTAAGTTATACATTTGGTCAAACTCAAGCTTAAGCACTAAATTCAAATGATAAAACCCAACAATATTTAGAACTTTTTTCTTCTCTCATCAAATTTCTTTAGTAAAACAACAGCGAAAATAACTTTTCTATCTTATGTATTCTCAAAAGTCCTCTGCTGGTGTAAAACAACTCAAATTTCATCGAATCATGGAGAACTTTTTGGTATATATGTGTTCATTGTTTCTTCTAATTTGGGAAAGATTTAATTTATATATATCATTTATATAATTTTTATAAACTTTATTACTGTAAATAGTGATTATTGAATTTTCTTGATGGTTGTCAGGTTTAGTTGGTAAGCCACAGTTAATCCATGTGAACATTGGGGAGGTGAAATATGTTTTACTTATTGATTTTTAGCCTAAAGCGTGTGTTTTTCATAGCATGATTTACAAATCTTAGATTAACCTATATGGTATTTTGTTGTTCTGCAACAAGCTTGAGTTTTGAATTTCATATGAGAAAAAAAGAAGAAATTAATTTACTACTACATTTATTTTTTTGACTTTCTTGTTATGCCTTTTGAGTTGATACATCAATAATTAATTGATGAACAAATATTCACGGATGAAATAAAAGAACCAAGCTACAATAATTGATTGAATCTCTAATGATAAAATAAATTCATGTTGTCGATAAGTTATAATTTTTTTCACGTGACACATCAAAATCTTATTTGTGTGCTCCTTCCAATCATTACTATTCTTTTTTCTTTTATTTGCATAGGCTAGATCTTGATCCTTTCATCAAAACGTCTCCTTTAAATGCATTCGATTTTTATTTTTCGTTGGCCTCCTTATGTTTCAGGAAACTTATACTTTCATCTCAAATATTTTAATGAATTATTTGAAGGATTTGAAGTTACGAAGGAAGGTGAATAACTTGTGTAGATTGGTGAAGAAAAAGTAGTTAAACATGAAAGAATTATTATGGGGCTTATGGCTCCATTTCTTAAAAATGAAAACGTAACTAGAAAATAACATTTATATCATACCCATGATCAAAGTTCTTTTTTTAAAGTTCTCTTGAATTGAAGCTCCTGTCTTGTGAATTTTTTGGTTGACTTTACTAAATGATGCAAGCCTATTATCTTTTACGCAGGACATTGTGTCTAAGATAATGAATTTATCACAACAAGGACCTATGAAAATTTGTATTCTTTCTGCAACGGGTGGCATATGTATCGTCTCCCTCCAAGAGTCTGCAATGGGTGATGGCATTGTGACATATGAGGTGTGTATTAGTTTTAGCTTAGACACACTTACTTTTTTTCCCGCCTTTATGTTGAGGCATGTGTGGTAGTTTATGCTTAGTTAGTTTATGACTCTATGTATATGTTGTTGTCCTCTCACTAGATTTTGTTGGCTATGTGATCTAGAAATTTAACTTTTGGAGTTTATTTAAATGTATATTGACATGAAAATTGCTTTTGACTTGAGAGAAACAGAACGGTAGAGTACATCCTTTTAGATGTACTCCCTCTAGCCCATTTATTTGTCTATTACCTTTTAAAGAATCGTTCATTTTCTTACCTACTATTTTTCAAATCAAAGTCTAATTCTAAAGAGAAATGATCAAAAACACATTGAAAGTATCATTGTTTTTACGATTACGAGTTTCTTAGCTAAACTATCATGTATTTTCCTTTCCTATCTAAACTATCACCAATTATGTATGCCACAAAGACATATTTTATTACTCTTTGTCAATATTCTTATAGTATATCATGACTCAGCCTAGTGGATGTTGATGTTTTAGTCTCAATGTTAGCATTTAGATTCAGACTTAAATAATTGCATATTAACTAAATACATTACATGTTTAATAAAATTAGGTAGTTCAGTCAAATTATTTACCATCAGTTAGATTTAGGATTTTGCTTGACGAACTCATTTGCAGATATAAGATTTTAATTTTATGGATTTTTAATTTTAAAATGGTTATTTTAATTATTAATAATTATGTTCTAAACTTAATATGCTATTTCTGCAAAATCTACTGAATTTGACCAACCCATATGGACTTCAAGCTCCACTTCTAATGACAGTCCGTTAGAGGCGGGCATGCCAATCACGTGGTGTGAAAATCTTATTTTAGTTTCTCGATCCCTAGTCCTTTTTTTATCTTTGAATTATTTTATTCATAAGTATATTGAATGTACTTGAAGGGGAATGAAATACAATAAAACCTTTAACATATGGTGTTAAGCCCATATTGCAACAAATTGACTTAGTTGAGGCTTCATTTTGATTGACAAATACTTTTCTTCCTTTATATGCACCCTAGTATTTTTATTTGAGATACATGAATTAGTAGTAGTTAGCTGATAAATTTTCGGTGTATTCAATCATGTTACTCTATGAAGGATTACTCTAATTTATTTAGGTAGTTTTTATTACTGAACTTATTTGGAACGAGTTATCATATCAATTGTAAATTGATTTTGCTTGTTTTGGTGGTTCTACCTTACATACTATGCACAAGTAGTTGGATGTACATCTATTGGAAATGTTGTGAAGTTGCGTATGTATATTAATGCTTGAATTTTATAAAGGTGATAATCGAGTGTACATTGATTGTCTTCTAGCCTACTTATTTGGCATTGCTCATCAAGTATGCATATCTTTTATTATTTATATGCAGGGTCAATTTGTCATCATCTCATTATCAGGATCGTCATGTTGTCGGAAAGTAATAGAACGTGTGACCTTAATGTGATGCTATCTAGGCCAGATCATATTTTTTTCGGCGGTTACGTTGCTGGAAAGCTCACAGCTGCTACTCCGGTACATGTATTATTCTAACTATCTCTATCCTTGGGTTAATGTTCTTTTCTTACTCCTTTTGAATTGACTAGTAGTGCATGACTCAAAATTCAGTGGACGATGATCCCACCCCTCTATTGGTCACTTAAGTAGAAAGCTTACTTTGAACCTTGTTGTGTGCAAAACTTGCAGCCTTGGGATGTTCTTATCCTTATTTTTGAGTGTTTATTGTGGACTTGCTAACGGTTTTCAGTTCACAGATGGTTGTGAGTAGCTTCATTCCGAAAAAGGAAAATCATGAGTCTAAGGGTGATGATGATGCTCCCAAGGGTATTCGACTCGTTGATCCCCCCGCAACTGTGTAGGCAATTGAATGCACATGCCAACGGGCAGATCCTTCTACTCCTCTCAACAACGAATGTGTTGTTCAAGTCGGGTTTTCTTATTGTCCCTTCCAAGACATTCCTTCTAAAGTATGGCCTACGAGCCAGATTGAGAAATTCATTGATTTTGAGGTTTGAAGTTTGTGATTATGATTTGAGGAATGCATTGTATTGCTTTCAGTTGCATTTGAAAATTTACTGATTTTATATCTTAAAATGAGATGTTTGGAAAGACTAGAATTAATTAAGAAATTAATAAAAGTAGTTTATTTGTATTGATTACAATGGCAATGAATGTTGTGTTTGATAATAGTGACAATAATGGAAAGGTTGTTTAATGATCTTGATGCTTTAGTAGGTAGAAACAAGAGTGTCAGAAATGAAGAGTTTTCATAATGTATTAAGTAAAAGAGGAAGATAGTATGTAAAATATGGTTAGGGTTGAAGAAATGTTAATAATAATATGGTTCATAAATCAAGTAATTAAGGAGGGTTTAAGCTCGAAGTAATTATTAAATCAGTGGTTGAGTGAGTGTCATGATTTAAGATACGATTTACTTGGAGTTAGCTCATCACAAAGTAACTAACTAATAGAATGAATCGTAACTAACTAAAGGACCAAGTTCATTATACATTATAACCAACTAATAGACCAGATTCATAATGTGGTGCATTTGAACATATCTATCCCTGTGTTGTGTTTTGAGGAGGTCGGACCCTTTCCCTTTGTCTGCGTAACAATAAATGAAATACATCAGAAATATGACTAATTTTTTTTTAAAAGCTAGTACGATTGGGGAACTATGCTATTAGCACATCTATTTGTATTGACTCAGTCTAGTTATTATTAATATGGAAAATGGTCTGATATACCCCTCAAATTTGTCATTTAGAGCTGATATATTGGTTCGGCGTCTCATTATTAAAGTGGTCCATATATACTCCTATTGTTATACAAATGACTCACATATACCTTTTTCCTCTAACGGAAGTGAAAAATAATAATTTAATTTAATCTTTTAATTATTTTTTTGAAAAATATATATTTCATATGGGGTATATTTGATCCTCCTTACACATTTTTTTTTGATTTTTTTGTTTCAACGACTAATTTAAATTTATTATTTTGATAGTAATTTAAATTTATTATTTTGATAGTTAAATTTATTCATGTTTCACTAATTTTCTTGTAAAATTTATTATAGATGCACCATTTTTTATTTTATTTTACAAATACAAAAACTAAATTATAATATAGCCGCAAAAAAAATATTTTCAATTTTTTTTCTTTAAACTAAAGAATGAAGAAAAAAAATAAGAAACTCAAATAATGATAATCAAAGAAGTCAAAAAATAATTTATGTATGAAAAAGATTAAAATATATCTTGAACTTTCTAGAAGGGTCATATATATACCCCCACATTATTTTTAAATATTTGAAGTTCAAAACTATTTTTTTCACTTCCATTAGATGAAAGATATATGTGAGCTCCTTTTGTTACGGTGAGGGTATATGTGAGTCATTTGTATAACGGTAAAGGTATATATAAATCACTTTCATAACGAGGGGTATATCAGCTCTAAATGACAAAATTAAGAAGTATTTCAGTCTATTTTCTGTTATTAATATAATTTTCCAGCCAAAAAAATGAAATATCCGCATGAAAGAACCCCAAATAAAAAATATTTTCTACAAAAACATTTTTCGTGATATACCAAACACACACCAAACGTACATTTCAGATGGTAGAATATTAATATGTGATGAGAAGCTAACGTTTTGAAGGAAAAAAAGAAAGGAAGAAGCAAAAAAATAAAAATAAAGAATAAATATACATACAAATCCACTGCATTAGAATTGACATTTCTCCTTCTGACTTTTAGAGAATAGAATTGGAATATAATTATTTCTTCACTCAACTAGCTGGGAAGCAGCAAATAGATAACGGAAACTCATGAAAGAATACTTATTACTCCTTCCGTCCCATTTTATGTAATGTAGTTTGATTCGGTATGAAGTTTAAGAGTAAGTTATAGAAATTGAGACAGAGGAAATATCATGTAATAGTTTGACTCGGTACATAGTTTAAGAGTAAGTCATATAAATTGAGACAGGGGGAGTATCATGTAGAAAAAAAAGAAAGAGACATGAAAAATTAACTTTATCATCAATTATAAATCAATAAATTTTATAGTTCTAAATCAACATATCATCAAAAAATTAGTCATACCCTACATCAAAATAAGACACTATAATATATTGCAACTTTGAATTATCAATTCACCATTATTTTTTAACCAACAAATTCACCAATTATTTTTAATTGTATAGTTATTAGAATTTGAACTTGACACAAAGGTACGACCAAAGTCGTGGCTACTTCAACCAAAAAAAGGGCGACCCCCTATTCAAACCAAAAGTACCTCACCTCACTTACGAAGAAGTTGTTGAAGCTGGGCTCCGAACTATGAGAGTTTGCTTTTTCTCTTTCTCAGAGCGGTCTGATCAAATAGGGGATCAGACTGTCAAGTCATTAAACTTAGTCATTTTGATCAACATGGCTGCAAGTGGACTGGGTTTATGGGGTTAAACTACACCATGTAAATTAACTTGATGATACTAAAAAGTTGGTATATACTTGATTAGAGTATGGTGTTATGCATGGTAGAGTTCGAACATATAACTAAAATCAACCTTACCATCAATTATAGATCAATTTATTTTATAGTTTTAAATCAACATATCACCAAAAAATTAGCCACATAGTTAAAAACCAACAAATCACCAAATATTGTACCAGATCAGCCATGAAAGTATATTCCTTAATACATATCACTATTTAAAATAACATATCATCAACAATTGTACCAAATCGGTCACCAAAGTGTATACACTAAAATATTTTTGTGTTTAAAAATTATTCCGATAATTTATGGATCACATGTTACAAATAATATTCACTGTGATCATATGGATCTTCTTCGAATTAATCGTTGTAATTTTTTCTCCTTACCTTATTTTTTTGCCAATTTGAAGGTAATAATAAAAGAATTTGCACTAACATCTTTCTCGTTACCTTTCTTTTGACGAATAAGTTGTAACAGAGAAAGAAATTTCACTATTGATGGCATGAATTGCTCTTTCATATTCACTTATGAGAAATAGAGTGAATACATTCAACTCAAAACATAATTTAAGACATACGCTGGAGTTGTTAATATTGCGTTGAAGTCTTGACCTAAGGCTAGGAGTAGAATTCATAGATAAAAAACAATGAGATAAATAATTTTTGTTCTTGAATTAGAGGTATTTTTAAAAAAAAGAAAAAGAAGCAAGAATAGAAAAGAATAAAAAATTATCAAGAATGGAGGTTTTACGTAGATACTAACAATGAAAGAGATAAGAGACTAATAAGAGAGAGAAACATATGAGAGAATATTTTTGTGATTGAGATGAATAATGGAGAGAGAAAAAAAAGACCGTGTTATGAGTCCCAAAAAATAAGCACACTAACCCAAATGAAAAATCAAGAAACGTGTATCAATTTAAATTGTCATATTTGAAGTTAAAAACTTAGTTTTGTAAATAAAAAAGAGTATTATTTTATGTTGTAAATTAAAGTCTTAAACACAGTATCATTGTAATTTTTCCTTTATTGTTTAATAATATCATTGATTACGTATAAATACAACTTAAGACCGTAATGTTGGACCCGTTAACGGGCCTTTTCATATATATATATATATATATATATATATATATATATATATATATATATATA
>JAJONR010019041.1:0-10522 GCA_029582245.1 Solanum etuberosum
ATATATATATATATATATATATATATATATATATATATATGTTACCTTACGCTAGTCACGGGACAAGCGGTCATTTAACGCCCCCAAAAGAGGAAGGGGGAGAGACTTGTAACGCCCCCAAATTATTTAAGCTACTATTCTCACTCCAAGAGGTTATTTCTTGATGATAGGAACAACTCCTCCTTGACTCGAATTTTGTGACGTGAGAAAACTTGATTTCCTTGAATTGTGATTGTATTATAAAGAATTGTCTTAGGGTAGTAGTAAGTATATATATATATATATATATATATATATATATATGCTTTAATAATAGTAACTAAAGTGTGATATTTAAGAATTTTGGGAAGCCATCCTTTTCCAGCTATATTAAGTGATAAACATCACTTTTATAACATCTGTTTTTCACCATCTCTAGAATTCGGTTTCCTTAAGACTAAGAAACCTTGAGAACTCTCTCATAACCATATTTTTCCATAAAATCACAAGAAAAATTTGTCCCTTTTGGCTGAAAACTGAAGACTCACCTTACCTTTGGGTAAGTGCAGTATTTAGTATTGTTAGCATATCTCGTTATGTAGAGCTCTGCTGTTGATGAATAAATACATTTTGAAAAGCTAACACATATACCGACAACACTTACGTTTATGTGGAAATCTAGTTTTTCTGTTATGGATTCGAAAAAGAGGACGCAATATAGGATTCTGTTCAGTTTTCTGATTTAGAATTCCCCTATCTCCAACTGCTAGTGTTTTGATTATAACTTCTTGTACGAAAGGTAATTTGTGGTGACTCTTGATTCTTTGCATCCTTAAGACATATACCTACATCGTTCATGAAGGACATAAAGTCCAGTTTTGCCAATTGCCTTTTCAAAACTAAGTTACAACATAAGGTACTGGGACTGGCCAGATTTACTGTTTTGAAGACAGTATTATTTACACAGACTAGGCTTACTTTTGATGATAATCTTGTTTTATGTCAACATGGTGGAGCTGCTAAAAATTAAAGAGGGCATTTAATTGTATTTTCAAGGTTGTATATACTCGTGTACAAGTTGAGGAACTTGAGACGTTGGTTGGTCTACCGTTTGGACTCTTGAAGTAGTGTTCAACTGTTTGTATGCTAAAAGGCTGAGGTTTTTGTAAGCTTGAACTTGTACTCTTGTTACCAACTGGTATATCTGAAAGGTTATCGTGGTACCTTGGTTACTTCTTGTCACTTGTATTGTCGTGTTGGTATCACTTGACATTCTTGTTGGGACTTTGTTCTTCTTGTGGCTGTGACTTTGTCACTATTGGCATGTCTCTTGATTCGGATCTTCTGTCATCTTGACATTGGAATTTTGGTTGGTGTTAAGTATGGAAGTTGCCCATTTTAAGTACGAACTAGAAAGCCATTTTTAATATGGTTCTTGATTCTCTTGATTATTGGGTTTTGACCCTTTTTGATACAGGGCTTCGATCATTCTCGATACATGACTATGCTTGGTGTGATGTCATGATCTACATATTGGGTGAAGCTTGTTATTTAATCTTTTGTGAAATTGTTTTATGAGCTCTCGTGACACCTAAATCTTAAAGGATCGAATTTGATACTCTTGATATATATGGTTACTTGATTTGTTTATATATGATATAATTGTGTTTCCCACAACTTCAAAGGTAATTGGAGAATCTAATAGCTCCAAACCCAGTTTTTACACCACTAAGCTTTATGCTTAGTGATAGTTATTTCTATCGTACGGAATGTTCGAGAGAATACTTGAAACTGGCCATTAGAGATGGAGTTTTTCGGAGCTTTAAGGAGGATCATATTTGCATAAAGGCATCTATACTTTGTAGTAGTCTTGGGACTTGTATGGGATCCATGTGTTATACATTTATATGAAATTTTGAAGGTTCGTTTAATCATGACACCATGGTTTGTAACTTAAATTTGGTGACATGTTTTGGTGTTTGGGATGTGTAAACCCATGCCTTGTAATGCACTAAATTTACTGTTTGTTTTGGATGTTTGTATGAAGCATGAACCAGATAACTTTGGTACTCATAAGTTTGGTAATATTTTATAACGTGAGTTGTTGTATGGAATGATACATGGAAATCTCGTAAGGTATTTGCTTAAATTATTCCGCTTTTTCAGTCTCAGATATGCAGCACAATAACCTGGTGGAGAACCAGATAAATGAAGACAATCACATAATGACTAAAGCAGCATTTTTGGATCTGAAATTCAGTATGCAATGCAAGTATTTCTAGAGTAGACAATTATACAAATTAATTTATCATTTTAAACAACTTGAGCGAGAAATTTCACATATATCCTGGAGAATCTCAGCAATTCAGAATCAAAAGGAAATTGCTGGGAAGAATAATGTACCTCACTTGTTCCAGGACTTGAGTTAACGGAGCAACTTATCTCAACTTTCCCTTCTGGAATGTCCTCACCACGGCTCATTGTAGCCTCTTCTATGGTTGCTTCAATTTCTGATGTTGAAAAGGCAAGGTAGTCGATTTCATCATACCATTGCTGGGCAATACCAACCTGCATATCCTCATCAATTTAACTCTTTAAACTACTGGAAAGAAGGCACTAACTAAGGTATGTGCTATTTAATACTCCGTTCATTTCACATAGATCTCTTGGTTTGACTCTGCACTGCTACTGGAGGGGTTAAAAAATGAATTATTCAGCATTTGTTGAGAAAAAATGTTGGACAATATTCCTTTTTTTAAAAGTGGTCCCAGATAACTATTTGCGGTATATGGTATAAACCCAAAAATGAAGAGTGAAAAATCAGCTTGGGATGAAGGAAGTAGAATTTATGGGTAAATACAAATACATGAAGCCTAGAGGTGATCAGAAACCTTTTCTGAAGATGTAATCGTGCCATCTGCCTCGGATATTTCAGTTGCTGCCCCTCTAGTTTGCCGCCATATACAACTTTCACCCAATGGTTCAATTAGATCAACATATTCTGGAATATCCACATTCAGTCGTATGTCAATTTTACCTGTTAAAAAAATGAAGCGAGGTTATCATGTAGTAGTCCCTCTATCTAGTAAAACTTAGCCTACTCTCTCTTTTTACATTGATCTATAAAAAAGCAGTGACAACCCAATAACTACTCTCCATTGTAATGCATTCTCTATTTTGGGACATCTCAAACTGCTGATTGTCATAACCGTTAATTAAACCATTAAATTTTAAACCTTGAAACAACACACTAGTCAGATTAACATTTTAGACTCCCTCCTTCTATCTGTTGATCACATAAAATTGGTCATCAAAAGTACTTATATGATTTCAAATTTGAGTTAACATATACTAAATTAATTACTCCCTGATGTGTGTGAAAAAATCACTAAAATTTCACAAACAGCAATTGCCTGTTTAGCCAAGCTTTTGAAAGGTTAAAAGTGCTTATAGAAAAACGCTTATTTTTTTTATGACCACAGAAAATCGCTTATTTTAAAGACCAAAGGTGTTTGGCCAAGCTTTTGGTGTAGAAATAAGTGTTTTTGAATAGTAGCAAAAGCCTTTTTTCCACTTTTAAGCAGAAGCTGAAAAAGTTCTTTTGATTTTTAGGACAAGAATACTCATCAAAAATTTACATTTACCAAATTAAGTAACTTACTTTTTTGTAATTTGACACCTAAAAGTACCTTCTTGAAAATATTGGTCAAACACAAACTACTAAGGGAAGTACTACTCAAATGATATAACCAAACACAAATTGCTACACTTCCACAGCACTTCAGAAAACACTTTTTATAAGCAACTGTTAAAGCTGATTTCGACAGCTTGGTCAAACAGGCTGTAAATTTGAAACCATAATTTCAAATATGTAATTGGTTCAGTAGTAATAACCTAAAATTTGAACCCAACAAATTTAGGTTCTGGATCCGCCTCTACTGATATATTTACATTTCAAGTATATTTTCAATACTTATATAACTCCTAACATACTAATCTATAACACACTTACTAGTCCCCCTCTGGAGTTAACCAAAAAAGCTCTTTTATTTTTAAAGGAAGAGTAAATGTATCACAAAAGCTATATAAATTACAACCAAATTCTTGCAAGAATATATGATCCAGAAAAAGAAGATAAGATACAATATTGAAGATAAAAATTATAGGTATTGATAAACAACTGAAAGATCAGTAAAAAAAATTCCAGGCAAGAGTTTTTTCACAAATTATTCAAACTACATATAACCAATAGGCTATTACTACCTGGCAACAAGTTGAAAGATTCTATGTGATCAATAGAATTTGCTGCCAATGCTGCATCACTGTAACACCAGCATCAAATACAGTAAATTAATATAATTTCCCAGAGAAAGCAGAAAAGAACAATGGCTTATAGAGCTTCTTTAATCTGTCACACTTACGCAGCACATACTCGTTCCAGAGGAGATGAGGACCAGTAAGGAAACCCAAGGATCCCCAAATTAGAAAACTGGAAGCTTGATAGAGAACCCGAGTTTCTATTGAGTTTTAATACCATTTGACCAACTACAGATAAGCACAATAAAAAATTGAATCAGGCAAAGCAGATGTTACAACGGATCCAATCATTGAAGACATGACTACCTGTATCACAAATGAGTATCTGATCCTGAAAAGTTACCACAGAAGATATAAGCTCAACATATGGAATTCTCTTTGACGAGCAATGTGCATCCACTTGCTGCTGCAACCAATCATTAGGTATTTGATTCAAAAGCATCAACTTCTCCAGGATCAATGGCTCACAGATCTCCAAAATATTTGAAAATCCTTTTAGAGTATGGATGAGTCAACAACTGACAAGGCTAACTGATAGAATAGAGACAACTTAAGAAAATTTTTGGCAATAATTTATGTACCTTTAATAACCTCTCTGATCAAGCCTGAGGCTAAATCCATGATCCACAACATCTCACAGCTTCATGCAAGAAAATTAAAGTGAGGGGCAGCCCCACAGCTCAAACCATAAAATTTACAAATACGAGTGCAGAAATTGTCAAGATATTTAATTTCAAAATACGGAAAACAATTTCTGCAATATATGAGTTTAGAAAGACCAATCCTAGGGCTTTTAGTATTCCAATTTCTATGATTCCATAAAAGGGTCATAGAGACAAGATCACAAGCTTGTTCATTATATTTAAATTGCAAGTTCATGAAATGTTGCCCAATTGGGTTCTAAAACAAAATATACAGCCAATGTGGGGGCATATGTTCCGAGTATTTCCAACCTTATAAACGTGTTATGTTATACCAACATACCTAGTTATGCTGCCCAAAGATAGATTATAAAGCTTAAGGCCTAAGAATATATAGATTACATAGTTTAACAACTATTAACAGACAAACAGTTGCATTATATTTCATGACCTTCTGCTTAAAGAGAGAACAAAGAAAAAATGAACCCGTAAAGTCAAAGGGAAAACAAGAAAATAGAAACTACAAAGCCGGATGTCTGAAGAAATTTTATGCCAGAACCAGTTGACAACAAAAATGAAAAGTTAAATGGGCATAACTAGTCACTGACGGTGTTTTGTGTTTGCACATCAACATGGGACATCTAATGACCAAACTAACTGTGTAACATGAACATTCTATAGCATTTAACCCTTAGGACAATAGATTGAATTGGAAAATGCTACTGATTTTTCAACTTCCCTTATGAAGGAATCATATCTTATTTGAGCTTCATATCGCCCGTTTCAATCTCGAACAAAGGAGGGAAGTTTGGAAGGTTAGCAGCCAATGTAACAGAGTGAACTCCAATGTTTTGCAGTTGAGAAACACTAATGGATCTTCCTTTGAAGGTTGTGAGAAGGAGGCTCTAGATTGTACGTGTATCACGGCTTGATCAAAGTATGCATATGATTTAGATGTTATCACACTCATGACAAGGTGTCAAAGGAGACGAGATACCCCTAAAACCTAACCTAATGAAAATATAATAATGCCAACTAAAGTGTAGGTGTGAAACCATGATAAGATGTTAAAAGGAGACTAGGAAATCTTAAAACAACATGAAGGAAGTTATCTCAGAATACCTATAGTCTCTTGGAATACATGCAGATTTAGTGAAAAATAGAATAGACCAGTTTGGAGATTCTGGAAAGAGAAGGGGAGATATAATATGGTTGAATGGGAGGTCACTCAATTAAGAAAAGGGAAAGGAGGACTAGGAATAAAGAATCTGGAAATTCAAAACAGCTGCCTTTTGATGAAATGGCTTTGGAAATTCTGTGATGAAGAAACTTCCCTCTGGAAGGAAGTAATTGTTGACAAGTTTGGACAGAACAGTCCTTGGTGCTCAAATGAAGTGAATTGCACTTATGGGACGGGTGTATGGAGGGCTATCCGAGGTCTATGGTCAAAGCTCTAGGAGAACTTTAAAATCAGAGTGGCAATGGTAACAATGTTAGATTTTGGAAGGATAATTGGATAGGGGAAGTACCACTGCAGGATAAATTTCCAGATCTCATGTTACTATCTAGCAATTCTGAAATTGTTGTGTCTCATTGTTGGTCCCCCCAGGGTTGGGATCTTAACTTCAGAAGGCACTTAAATGACTGAAAGGTAGAAAGAGTAGTTGACCTGCTAAAAGAAGTGGATACTTTTGATGGGACAATAATGGAGCCTGATAGACTTATAGATGGAGACACAGTTCATAAGGAAGTTTCACGGTAAATAAGTTATACAAGAGGAAGAATAGCATTATGCAGGAGGAAGAGTTAAAGATATGGAGAAATGTCTGAAGAACATAGCCCCTACAAAAGTGAAATGCTTCACATGGCTAGAGGTAAAAAAGGCATGCCTTACTCATGAAGTGTTACAAAAGAAGGGGAGAGCTGTGGTGACTAGATGTTTTTTGTGCAATGAGACTGGGGAGACAAACAATCACTTGTTCCTACACTGTAAATTCACTGCTCAATTGTGGAACCTGCTTTTCACTCACAAAGACTGGACAATGCCTGAACATACAGCTGATCTTATGAGTTGTTGGATGAAAAGAGGGGGAAGTAAAAAGTTAGAAAAAATGGTGGAGGATAATACCCTCTTGCATATGGTGGTCAGTATGGAAGGAGAGAAATGGAAGGTGTTTTGAAGACAAAATCAGATCAGTCCATGATGTGAAATGGAATTGTCTGGTGACTTTATTTTTTTTGGTGTAAACAGAACTGTATACAGGAAATAGAGGAGTTAGTAGAATTTCTAGGAGCTTTGTAAAGCTAGAGTCTACTTGCTTTGTAACATGTTTCTGATGGTGGCCAGCATTCCCAATGCTGAAGAATACAACAGTACTAATCCTCAAAAAAATAAATAGAATAGACCAGAAGAAAAAGATCCATATAGGAGATATTAGCTAGTTGGCATTTATATGTCAATTGAAAATGTAGAAAACTTCTATTACTGTTACTAGTGTCTAAATTATTAAATGTTGAATAAAACAAATTCAAATGGAGTGAAATGAGTAATGAGGATACATATATGGATATACCCAACCTTAACTAGCTTGGTATTGAAGAATTATTTCTCTCATCGTCTTTTTCCCATTTGGTATTGAAGAATTAATGAAGTGGGATGCCCTTACCCTCAACATGAGACAAGGAGATTTAGGCATCAAGAAACTCAACCTCCACAATAGTTGTCTGCTGCAAAAGTGGTTGTGGAAATTTGGCATAGAAGACATGACCTTATGGAAGAGACTCATCACAGAGAAATATGGACTCCTGAACCAATGGACAACGGAAGAAGTGGAAGGTACTTTTGGATGCAGTGTATGGAAAACAATTTGAAGACTCTGGCCCCAGTTCAGTACCAACATTTCCTTTAAGGTGGGCAATGGTATGAAGATCCAGTTCTGGAATGAGCACTGGATAGGTGATGAAAGCTTAAAAACCACCTTCCCGGACCTCTACAACCTCAGTCTCCAGAGAAATGACACTGTTGATCAGATATGGAGCCCACAAGGGTGGAATTTCATCTTTAGAAGAGCTTTAAATGACTGGGAGGTAGACAGAATAGCTAGTCTTCTACAGACTTTGAACCCTTTTCCAGGTACCTCAGTAAATCCAGACAAACCTCTATGGAAGTTGCACAGTAAAGGAGTATTCTCTGTCAAATCATGCTACTGGAACAACAACATCAGCTTCTCTTCCACTAGGATTTGGCCTTGGAAACTAATCTGGAAAATTAAAATCCCCTTGAAGGTGTCCTGTTTTATGTGGCTGGTGATCAGGAGAGCTTGCCTAACCCATGAAGCACTATAGAGAAGAGGTTTGCAGATTTGCTCAAGGTGTTTTCTTTGTGACAAGGAGGCAGAGGTAAACAACCACCTCTTCCTACACTGCAAAACAGCTGTAAATCTGTGGAACATGTTCTTATGTATGCTTGGAGTAAGCTGGACAATGCCTACAAACACTTTTGATCTGCTGAGGAGCTGGGAGACAATTGGAAGAAGAAATTCTGAGGGAGACTGGTGGAAACTAATTCCAGCCTGTATTTGGTGGACCTTATGGAAGGAAAGAAATGCAAGGTGTTTTGAAGGCAAAATCAACAACATCCAGAGGATCAGAATGAACTGTCCAGAGGATCAGAATGAACTGCATTAGCCTTCTTTATTTTTTGTGTAAACAAGATATGGTGGGGGATATAGATTGTTAGTTGACTTCATAGGAAAACTGTAAAACCTTAGACCTGACTGGTTTGTTTCTTTTTGCAATGCCCAGTGAGGGTTGTAACTAACCATCTCATCTTTTTTGGATGATATTTTCTTGTGAATACAAAGTTACCTTTATCAAAAAAAAGGAAATCCAGAAACAGATAATATTCCCAGCATCCATCAGCTGATTATTCCCTCCTTTAATTTTCCTTATTGTTTGACAAACGGTGCTTTCTGCCTATTGTAATAAGGTAACTCTAAACCAAGCCTTCAGGATACTTAAATGTCAGAACAGATAATTGATCAATTTCCATTAGGTCGATAGAGAACCAATGAAAGGAACTCTCCTATCCTGCTTCTGTATCAGAAAACCAACAAGCATCACCAAACAACTCAAATGAAAACAGTGAAAAATTCACAGCTAGTGTTCTATGTTCATTAATACAAAGTTGTCGTGCAAAATAAGTAAAGTGTCCTTGCATTTGAAATAGAAGTTAAAACAAAGTGAGGATGAAATAGTATGAAACATTTGCAGATGTATAAACTTGGAAGATAAATGGCCCAGATGTCGCAACTACCTGCGGTTAAAAATGAGGAGATCGCCATTTGGAGATTTCACAATGTGCCATGGAAACAGCAATGAATCCGGATTCAATTCCTCAGACTGTGCAGCTAGATCATTTCTAGGCCAAAGCTTTCCCAATATCCAGCTCCATATACTGCTATCTTTATTTGTTTTGCTTCTTGGGTACAACGTGTCCACAACCCTCCTCTCCATATCAGCTCTCCTAATAGCATGATTCTTTCACAACAGGGACATATTTGTTAGCTTTATGAAGTATTAGGGACTACCAAAAAAAAAGGAACAGCAAGGGTGTCCTCAACCACTAGGACAAAATCTTAAGGTTGTAAAATAAGGGAACATTCTAAAACTCAGGTATAAGTTATAACATAAAGGAGATACATGGAAGCAATGCTGTCTTTTGAATAACATATCTTAAGATCATTCTATATCCCATTTGACAGAAATTTTTATATCATTCAGCCTAAAAAACAGAAAGTTATTGATACTTGTAGAGAGAACTGTAGATTGAGGGATAATTCAACAGCAATATGACTCGTGGAGAAGCAAGGAAATACACAGATATTACCCTGTGAAACCCAATTTAAATGCTCCATTTCTACTTCACTTGATTATTTAGAGAAAAATTATAAGTTGGGTGTTCCGAAGGATTAAATGGGAAATGTGTGGGAGGCCATGCTACATTGTGGTTCTTAGGAGAGGAATAAAAAAAAAAACGTTGAAAAGAATAAAAGTGAGCATGCACTTTTATAGCACTAGGAATCAAAAATCTCAGAATACAGAATATGAGTCTATTATTTAAGTGGCTTTGGAGATATAACACTGAAGAGCAAGCATTATGGAGACAGGTTATACAGTGCAGGCATGAACAAATGGGCCACTGGACTACCAAACCAGTGACATCTGCCTATGGAGTGGGGAACTGGAAATCCGTCAGGAATCTATGGGAGGTGTTTATAGCAAATACAGGGGTCAGGTTGGGCAACGGGAAGAAAATCTCTTTCTGGAGAGACGACTGGTTAGGGAATGGGCCTTTGATGGATCAATTTCATGATCTGTTCATTTTATCCTCCTTTCCTGATACTACAGTTGAAGAACTTTGGACTCGACAAGGGTGGAATATTGTATTCAGAAGGCTCCTTAATGATTGGGAGATCCCAAGAGTTGCTGATCTCTTTGGTAAACTCGAAGGTTTCTCAGGCCTAAAGGAGGAGGAGGATTCTCTCACTTGGATAGGCGGCACCAAGGCTGTTTTCTCTGTCAAA
>JAJONR010019042.1:0-10270 GCA_029582245.1 Solanum etuberosum
ATATAAATAAATAAAACTGCTCGAATCCGTGAAAGAAGCAAATATTAATTGTCGTAGGTCAAAATTTCATATAAAAGCTCCTCACCTACCAAATAAATGTAGAATAGAAAATATTCTGAAATTCCAGAAAATGTTACTGTTTGGCTCATTATTGAAACAGTAACTAAATCTTTATAAAGAATAATTCAATACTGAAATAAAATCTTCTTGAGAGGACGGCTAATTTAATATGATGCTATACTGTTTCTTATACTTCATGTCTTCATCATTCTTTTTGCTCTTTAATTTTATTCTCAAGCTCTACTATTTAAAATGATAATAAAAAAATAAAAAATCTCTTAGACAAATAATTCCATATGTCATCAGCAGTTGCCAGAAATTTGAAATTTTAGGTAGTAAATAATGTTGTGTGTTCAGATCTATGATACATTATATTATTAATTATTAAAAAAATATATATAAAAGCATCTCATTTTTTAATTATTTATTTTTTAGATAAAATTATAAATCACACAAATCATTATAGTGAATATTATAGCAAAGGGAGAATGATCTGGACTTTAAGTTTTATCGCTAGTACTTGTCTTTTTATATGGTCAAATATTATTATTATTTAGAAAAACATAATATATAAATAGACATTTAAAATCGGCATGATTGATCGATTAAATGGGCAACAAGGACTACATTAACGTGTCACATTTGTAACAATATAATGGAATATTATTTTTGTATATATCAATTAATGAATGTGGAAATCAGGCGTCATTTTTCATGATTAATTATAAATATTCATTAGATAAAACCCTTCTTTTTTTAGATACATGAATCTATCTTTAATTTTCTAATCCATCAATATTGCATGCTTTATTGAAAATAATAAAAACCGTTACTCAATTATAAGGCCAATTCTCTTTTCTTAATGTTTTTACCCATATATATATATGTGTGTAGCTTTGTTTAGCTCGTAAATTAATAAAAATAATTAATGTTAGATTCTCAGACTCTTTGATCATTAATAAATAATAAGTACTAGTATATAGTAGGTCCAGTGCTAAGATTCTTTTCGTATAACTGCTCAACCATTGCTTAGATTGCAATTAAATATTGATCAATAAATTAAAGGGGTTGCAGAGGTTAGAATAATTTTAAGGGTAAAATTCTAATGATTAAGGAGCAGATTATTGGTTCCTAGAAGTGAATATAATAGTACTAACATTTTTCATTCGTTAAATTTTGGTCCCTTGTAATTTTTTTTATTATTGAGAGTTCACGGGCAACTTTATGTCACGGGAGAATTGATTTTGTAAGCCATCAATGTTATATTCATAATTTTTTTTATTTTCACACATAATTTTTTTTGAAAAACTATTTTTTTATGTTCAATTTGTTAGTAGATAATAGATCTTAATTTCTCTTAATTATAAGTTTTTTTTTATATTTTAGAGGCGAAAAGAATAAAGTGACTAGCGGTTATTTTATTTTGATAAGGCTAAGAATAAAGTTAACTATTATGCAATCCCAACATGGATCCCAAATCCTAAAGTTGCGTCTTTTATGCGATAATTTAGCGCATGATGTGAAGTAATTTGCGCGTGCAATTAAGAACAAGTCATAGTAAATATTCTTTGTTTATTTAAAGGCTGAATCCTCTTGAATTTGTCTAAATTTTATTTGCACATCTAACGGGCGAATTCAAGATTTGAAGACTTAAAATAATAAAAGAGTTTTACTGGATTCAAACCCTAAGGCTGGAAAGAATGCCCACCAAGTAAATGTGTCTCGGGGTGGTTTCTCTAGCTTATACCAATAACACAAGGGCATTTTTATGCTTTTCATGGGTGCATTGTTTACTATATCCTGATTTCTATCAGATACATATATACATATGATTTTTTCCGAAATTAGCGAATACATGTGCACTCCTCCTAAAGGTGTGAGTCCGCCTCTACTACCACTTATTTCAATTGGGTACCTAAATCCTAATCACATGAAAAAGTGTACATTCTATACTCTAATTTAGGAAGTTTATTTTATTAAAAAAAATGTATTCTCAGTATTCATTATTTAGATAAGTTAATCAAATAAAATATACACCAGTCTCACCTGGTCTTTTTATCCTTTTGTTCTTCCATTTCAGTTAGGAAGTGGTAATAGCTGAATTTTTTTATTTTGAGCCAGATACAACCAACAAACCTCGTATGAGGATCTATTAACTAGTTGACATGTGGATTGTGTGGGCACAAATTGTCCTTTAAAGCTGCAACTAAAATCAAAGGAGAGAAACTGTAAAGTTTAATTGGAAATTGAAAGAAAATCGTGGAGTCCGCATCAAATACAATTAAATAAACTAAAATGGTGTATTCAAAGTAGAAAAGTGCACAGTAAAAAAGTAATGAAACGAATGAAAAATTATTTTTATACGTATATTGAAATTTTCTGATTAAAACTATTTTAATCAAAATGTCAAATAAGATATCAATGCCCAGAATTGAAGTTTCATTAATTTACTATTTCTAAAAATAAAATATAAAATTCAATATATTTAATATAAACTTTGTACGATTTAATAAAAGTATAATAAATAGAAATTTGACTGTTTTGCTCTAAATTAAAATGAAATTCGTACGATATAATGTTGTTATTCATCTAACACTATTTAGATAAACGAAATACTCTAGTAATATGGTCGTTATATCATAGGATACTTTTTAAAATTTTCACTTTCTTACACATTTCAAGTCTTTTTCTCAGTCCATATATCAAATATCCATTTTGAAAAGTATCGCGAGTTTGAAAAAAATAAAATATACATAAATCTTATTTTATCTTATAATATGCAATCATTTTTAAACGTAACGCAAATTTGAAGAGATCAAAATGTGTATAAATATTATTTTATCTTGTAATATAGAAATAATGTTTTTTTATATATAAATCCTTAATTAAACAAGTTAAATAAATGTGAATATAAAACATAAAATAAAAATATTGGTCAGCTGATAATATGACTTCTCATTCCCTTCATTACTACTTTAATGTGTATTTTTCTACTTTCAATAAAGCATTTTAGTTTACTTTTAATTGTATTTGATATGGACCCATGATTTTCTTTCGATTTCCAATTAAACTCTACACTCTCTCTCCTCTTTGGTTTTAATTGCTGCTTTAAAGGACAATTTATTCCCCCACAATCCATATGTCAACTAGTCTAATGGATCGTCATACAAGTTTTTGTTGGTTGTACCTCGTTCAAAATAAAAAAAAATTGGTAGTAGCTAGTTAACAACTTTTATTGGAAAACAAAAAGTTTGTTTTTAGTTCCCTAAATCCCTCACTCCCAAGTCCCAAGTCCCACCCTCAAACTCTTTACTCTGAAACAACTTTAGTGGTATGTAAGACAAATTGCTAGGTTGCTAGTGATCTACATGCCAATCACAATAGAATCCATCCTTGAAAGTTTTTTTTTTTTTTTAATCATAATAAACTAGTATGATCCTATGTGTTGTTTAAGTCGATCCAGTTATGGTCTTGTTCCAGAATTTGGTAAGAGGTGAATAAGTCCTTAACTTGACGATCATCATTAGAAGAGACAGGAAGTTTGTGTCAGCATAATATCATTCAGTATATATATCTCACCAACCAAGAGCAGCAGCTACAAAAAACATGAATTAACCCACTCAAAAGTTTTACTCAAATCAAAACAGACAAAATTAAACATGTTTCCCAAAAAAAAAGAGTTTATTTTTGTCATCTCTAACCCAAACTAAGCTGAGAACTAATCCAACTAGTAATCAAAAGACCAAAGCATCAATACATAATGCAATTAACTCTATTTACAGTGATTTTTTGGTTCTTTTCATAATTAATTTCGTTTTGCTCTTAGCTAGAGAAATAAACTGTATGTGATCGAAAACTTGGAGCTACTTAAAGAGTCTTAGCACATAATCCTTGACGGAATGTATATCTGAATCTATTTGCTATGTATAAACAAAGCTACATTCTTCAAGATAGAGGTTGTCATTTACTGTGCAAGCCTGAAGGCGGGGTGACTAAAAAGTAATCTCTGATTGTCTTCCTCAATGAGGAAGGAGGATTCAGAACAGATGAAGGACTTCTCTTTGCAGCTTCTGGGGTTTTCTCAAAGTTCTCTCGAGGTTCAACACTTGGTAAAGTTTTTCTCTTCTTTGATATTGGAGTGCTCATTTCAGGGACTGTGATAGGATCAGGCAAGTCTTGATGACATGTCAAGTTTGAGTCACAGCTAGCAGAGACATTCTTGATGCTGGCTGGTTTTTCATCTGAAAACAGCTTCCGGCGTTGCATACATGAAAGTGCTGTTACTCTCCTTCGAATGGATGATGGAGATCGTGTGTTTGAGTAACAACTGTTGTGGATGTTCCAAAACCGCACCTGGCACAGATTTGATAGAAATAACACATTATTGACATCTTCCTAAAGGGAACAAACACAAAAAAAGATAACAAAGATCACAAAATTTTGCAAGACAGTGTTTGACTATAAATCTCTTGACCTTTAAGAATTCTGAATCCTCAGTCATAGGTACCTCAAGAAATTTGGCTCTAACACCAAATGTTTGAAACTTAGGGAAGGATGAGCACTCCATTTGGAAAGTTTCTTTTTTTTTGCTTCTTCCAAATCGCCTTAAATAAAATAGATATAGTACACAGGTATTTGTAGGAAATCTTCTACAAGTTCCTAATCTGTTACACGTACCTTAATTTCATTCTAAACTTTTCTCTTTTAGTTCATGACTAAAACAAGGCATGCATCTTAAGACTAAATACATTACGTTTTATGATTCATCATGAAATAAGTAAATTCATGTACTTGGAATGAACTAGTTCATTTATCCAACACTTTGATCACACGGAGGCATGCTATATATCTCTACAACTTACTGTGAAATCATCTGATGACGTAGCAACTTTGCCTGTTTCTGATGTGCACCTGAGAGAGTTCAGTTTTCAAAAGTTAGGTTTAGATTTGAATAGGTACACCAGTTTAGAATCTATGGCATTGAGCAAACTTACCAATCTAGAGCTGTAACTTCTCCATCATGGCCTTTCAACATAATTGGATCTTCAAGAGGTTTGTTCACCTGATACATTGAGCTAATAAGTTAACACCACATAGAGAAAACTCTAGTGAGAAGCTTTTATAGTTGAAAAAACTGACCTGCCATATGTAGCCATTTCCATCACTGGAACCACTAAGTATATGAGCTGCATCAGGACTTATCGCTGCCTGCAATTACATCAAAATCAAGGCCATTTTCACTTAGTTTCAAGGATTGTGTCCAAATCACAAGCAGCAAAAATTGAGAATAGCACTCACCTTGACAAAAAATGATTCTATTTTGCATCCTTTGAAAGTTTTAACAGGCCCTTTTTCTGCCTGAAGTACATTGTAGAGGTAGATTCTGAAAGAGACACAGCAAAATTGAGAGAAAAAATTATCAGACATTGGGCATGGTGTCTATAGGTTTTTGTATATGGTGAATACAGTGATATTGTTTTTCTTGAGAGTGCATTGGGCAACATAATCTAGAAATCCCTGAGTATATTGTGGATAAAGAAAAACATAAACCAAGCTGAAATAAGCTCTTCAAAGAATTGGAATACCTGCTGTCCATGCATGATGCAGAAATAAACGCTCCATTTAAATCTTGAGACAAACTAGATACTCCATGATATCGTTGTACCTGAACAAGAGAAAAAAAATTGTATCACATCAGGGATTTCTGAATATTCAACAAATTGGACACTCTGAATTCCAACCAAGCCTCCAAACTCAACGTCACGTGGTGGCAGGCTGGCAGCCTGGTTTCATCTTAAGCAAGATTGGACATTGATGTATGCTTTTGAGAGACAGTGAAGACACTAAAGAAATTGAATACTCTATAAAACACACATCTGAAATAAAGTATCTATTATTACCTTCTGAGTTGATACATCAGGATGAGGGCATGCCTGAACAACAGGACATTTGAGATTCCTGGTATCCCAGAACTTTATGACACTGAAATTTATCATGGAGAAAAGTAGTGAGTATTGCATAATCTCACAGTGAAATCCCTGCCTAAGTTGCATGCATAATTTGAAAAGCATGGCAAGTTTTCTCAGTCACCTGTCAACTGCTCCAGCACTAGCTATGGAAAGCTCGTCTTTAAGGTAAAGTATAGATGTAATGCTCACAGAGGAAGCCTGAAATAGTTGTGCCCAGAAAGGATAAAATTGGTTGTATGAAAATATGGAGAGATGAGTCTTTTCAAGTAATGATTATCAAACTAACCTTTCCACGTCTAGTCCGCCTCTGACAGGGAGAAATGTGAGCCTCATGGACGGTAGCAATTGACCTAAATACAGAAGACAAGTTCTTCAAAGGGTCAGGTATGAATAATTCTAATTCTTTCTTTTTACTAATGATAAACTGAAATAGTTGCCCCTGTTTATCAAAAACAATGGTAATGCATAATCTTGAATCACCACTCTAGTCACATGTGGGAGTAACACTGTACTTACGGTATGCAAAGGTTTTCACTGCTACTGTCGGAGCACCTCAAGTCCCAGAGTGCAAATGACCCATCTCTAGAACCAGAAACAATAATATCTATATCGAACCAAAAAGAAAATAATAACACATCAAAATGATGGCATATCATGTCTTTTGCTAAAGTATAACGAAAACCAATGGCTCCAGAAAGAAAAACAGAAAACCTCAAACCTACCATGATTTGTAGGATGAGGACAGATGGATTTTACACTCCCAGTGTGACCCATTAGTGCTCTCACACATTGCTTTGCTTGTGCATCCCATACCTTTATCTGCTCAAGTTCATCATGAAAATTTGTTAATAACATAAAAGAAAAGTAATTGGGTAACTGAAATCATTTACATGAATACAGCATTCAAAATGATAAAATATCTATCTAATGGTTTTTGACATTTAGCTAACATGGATTTGTCCTTTTGAGTGCATAAAACAGACTGAGAAAAATGAATAAAACTAATTAGCTACACTAGAAAAAAAAAGGTGAAATTATAACTCACACTTTGATCACCTGAAGCTGTTAAGATATTGGTATCTTCCTGCAAAGAAAACCAAGTAAAGAGTTAAGAAAAATCAAATGAAAAACAGAAATAAATAAAGCATGCCAAAAACTTAATTAACACATTTGTACCCATAAATTGGTTCCTACAGCTTTCTCTATGTTGAGTTGTGTGAACCACCTTATGTAAAAGTTTAAATTGTTAGGAATGGAACAACTTTATTGACTTAAGATAATATTCAACACTCAATAGGCCCTTATTAGTCGCTGGATTATTTTCTTGAGCCAAATTGTGAAAATTCTTCACTGATGGATAATGAAACTCCCATTATGAACATTTGCCTCCTAAAACAATATTAGAAAGGGGACAATGTTTACTATGTTTCCAAATAGCTTATTACTTTTTTACCAAAGTAATATCTTCAGTTTTGTTTCTTCTAGAAAAAACTTAAGAAGGTTGATAGCAATTCTGGAAATCTAATTTAGCATAAAATAGCTTCACACATTCATCAGTCTTGCGACTATATTACTGAAATACTCGTGCACAAAAATAAATACATGTATGCTTAGGTTCTTAGTTTGAACAATTAAATACTTCCTATGCAAAATACCCTCAAAGTGGACATCTTAGGAATAGATGCCTCAAAATTTCATCTTTTATCCTGATCTATTTGGTCTATTTGCATTTCAGTTGCATAAATTTCATATGTGCATGATATTGGATACACACAAAGTAACCTTAATGAAATAGCTTCTGAAGTCTAGGAAGCTGAGACGTACCTTGATCCAACATACATCAAATATGGCATTATCATGAGCAACCCACTTTGATACCTTAGCTTTTTCTGTAAATTGTAAAATTTTCATCAAAAACCCCTCAACACGAGATACCTTGAAATGCTAAACTGAGAGTCTCTTAACTATAAAGTTGATATTTTACCTGCGTTTTGCAGGTGAGTTAGAGAAGAAGGAAATTGCACCCGGGTGTTAAACAAGCTAAGGTAGCCACCCTCGTCAGTGACAGCAACAATATGTGAGTTTTTACTTGTCTGCCAAAAAAAAAAAAAACGCCCAATTGTATAATTTACCAAAATCTCTTGAAATAACACAATTTTTTTTACCCAACCCACACATAATGACATAATAAGATATAAAGCTGATCCAACCTTGCAGAAAGATAGGGCCATTGGAGGTGGCGTGAACCCGTTGTGGTCAACTGCAACGGCTCCAATTTGATTGAAATTAGACAATTCGTGACTGATGTAAGGACGTCTTTTCACTGGAAATAACTTGTCGTCAGGAAAGAAATAAGAGAGAATAATATGGGGAATCTACTAGAATGTCCTGAATTCTCAACTTGTTGGTAAGGGTTCAATTCACCATTAAGAAATCCCCTCGCCTTTTCAAGTTCACCTACCCAATTTTTTTTAGAAAAAACACTTAGTAGCTAAATTGGTTGGCTAACTGAACTTTCACTTTATTGGTGTGGTTCAATTACGCACCTTGTAATCTCCTATCCTATTTCCCCTACCCCAGATTTAAAGAAAAAACAGTGAGCAGTAATATAAGAAAGTACTAGTAATCGAGTAAGCGTTTTGAGGGCAAACCTCTGTATCCATGAACCTCCCTTGATTTGATATCTTGGAAGAACGACTGATGCTTGAACGCGTCCATTTACAGAAAAAATTCCCTAATCTCTTTGGGACGACGAGAAACCCTACAATACAATAGTACTCGATCTGCTCTATAAATAAAAATTCTAGATCCGCCTCTATCTCGAGTACAAACGAGAGTTGATGTTTGTGTTGTTTGACAAAAAATGACTGACGGAGTACAGCCGGCGAGTTGCTGTATCAGACTGTGAAGAGATGGAATTGAGAGCGGCGTTGAAGAAAGACTTGCTAATGAAGCTAATGTTGGGATTTGGCGCGAGCTAGTTTTCCCACAAGGCGGGAAAGTAATTTGAAAATTTTCGCGCTTGGCGGTTTGTAGCTTTATATTATGAAATGGCCCGTGTAAAATGGATAATATTCATTTTGGTACCTTTAAAATAATGCGATTTACTCCTTTGAAATTAGAGTAATGACAGATTAATCCCTTCATTCATCGAGATAGACTTTGTAATAGTTAATACTTTAATGAAAAGTGATCATACTTGGATCAAACAAATCATATTATGGGAGTTGACTTATTGAAAAAATGTTTTTTTTTTGGCATAATTAAATTAGACGTGATAAACTATTTAAACATTTAAAAATTTGGAAAAAAAAATCACAAATAAAGATTTTATTCACATGAAATTATATAACAAGCTAATTAAAAGTAAGAATAAAAATTTTAGTTTACTCATTTTTTTGCAAATTCATGGAAACATTTGTTTTTTGTTTCCAAAAAGTTATAGGCTAACAATATAAAAGACAATACGCATATTTTTGAGCAAAGTGTCCATTTTGAATTTTGATTTGTACTTTTAGGTCGGGTTTCTTTTGGTATGTTGTGCCCTAAATATATTTGTTTGGGGTCATACTCTCCATCCTTCATCATGGGAAATCTATCTTTGTTAGACGAATCATGAATCCACTATTTGAGTCATATGAGATTGGTTTGCACCGGCATTGAATCCTCCCCCTCTTTGGCATGTGGTTGGAATTTGACTTGAATAAGTAAAGAACTGTTAACTTCCGTTATAACCTTGTAGCTAATAGTATTGTTCTCCTACTAGTGTTTGGTACTATGAAGTACCATACTACTAGTCTCATGCAGATAGAAATCCTTGTGGATTAATTTTTTTACGCTTAATTCATTGATAACTACTTACATTTGTCCTCATATTTCAAATGAGCATCTAAATTAAAGCATGTACTTATTAAACACTTACATTATTCAAAATGAGTACCTATTAAACATTACATTGTTCATAATGAGTACTTATTAAACACTTTTTGCTAACATGGCATGAAAAGTGCATTACATAGATATTCAACACGTGAGAGCATTTTTATTTTTATTTTTTAAATCTATTTCGTCTTCTTCTTCCTTAACCTCAACTTCTTCCAACATCACCACCATTTCCACCGCAATCGCTATCATTGTCACCACCATCCACCCTTCTCGTTTCTCTCTTATCTTTAATCACCTCACTCTTTCCCTCACCACTATCATATTCATCTAGAATCACCATCACTATCCTTTTCAAA
>JAJONR010019043.1:0-11170 GCA_029582245.1 Solanum etuberosum
ATTATTATTATTATTATTATTATTATTATTATAATAATAATAATATAAAAAATTCTAACTGTTTAGGTTTTATTATTATTATTATTATTATTATTATTATTATATATTTTATTATTATTATTAAAAATGTAATAAATTTTTATTATTAATTTTTACCAATTAGTTATTTAACAAAATAGAAGTTCCACAAATATAATAAATAAATAATGTGATACAGATTAGTTGTTAGAATTACCGTGGTAAATTTTTAATTTGAATTGAAAATAAGATATTTCATTGTTATGTGCTCCTTAAATTTAGCACCATCATCTATATACCTTTTACCAATTAGTTATTTCAAAAAATAGAAGTTCCACAAATATAATAAATAAATAATGTGATACAGATTAGTTTGTTAGAATTATCGTGGTAAATTTTTAATTTGAATTGAAAATAAGATATTTCATTGTTATGTGCTCCTTAAATTTTGCACCATCATCTATATATCAGGTATATATTTTAATTTTAACTTCTACATTTTTTAAAATTCATTAAAAAAATAATAAGAAAGAGCAATTTATTAAGAACAAACACATTCAATTCATTTAAACTTATTATTATTAAAAATATAATAACTTTTTATGATTATTTTTTACCAATTAGTTATTTCAAAAAATAGAAGTTCCACAAATATAATAAATAAATAATATGATACAGATTAGTTTGTTAGAATTACTGTTGTAAATTTTTTATTTGAATTGAAAATAAGATATTTCATTGTTATGTGCTCCTTAAATTGAGCACCATTTATATATATATCAGGTATAGTTTTAATTTTAACTTCTACATTTTTTAAAATTCATTAAAAAAAATTAGGCAGAGCAATTTATTAAGAACAAGCACATCCAATTTATTTAAACTAATAAAAAAGAGAGATCAATACCACAATTTTTAACATAAAAAAATTTTAAAAACTATTTTTAATTTCTGTTTTTTTCAATATTTTGTTTTTAAAATTGTTATTTGTTAATTAATTTATCTACAAATTTTATGGTGGTGACATGTGACACTTTTTACTTCTCCTATTATATATAGATAGAAGATAGATTCTTTTTTTTAACACATTGAAATCTGACTAAAGTTAAAGTAGATTAAAGTTAGATTGTGTTACCATGAAATATCCTCTTTTCTATTCCTAAATAAGGCCTCATTGATACATTGTTTTTACCCGAAAAGCCATATGATTTAAGAAAAGATTGTTGATATCTATGATTGCTATTCCTATTTTTTCTTTTTAAAGAGATCCTAATTGTCAAGCAAAGTTATCTCAACTCTAATAAATACTTGTATAAAATTTTAGCATTTTTGAAGAATCATATTGAGAAAAAGAAAGAAGCCGATCATTGAATTGATTAACCTGAGATGAGAAATCTGGCGGACTTAAAAAGCCACCTACAGACGCTTTACGTCCAATCATTCCGAATAACGCTTGCATCCTCTGTATTACCGCGGCTGCTGGCATAGAGTTAACTGATGCTTATTCCCCAGATACCGTCATTGCTTCTTCTCTGGAAAAAGAAGTTCACGACCCGTGGTTTATTACCAATAGAATAACAATTTATTTGCATTTTTAGAGTTTTTTTGCATATAAACTTCAAAATAAGAGTGAAAAAAAACACTAACAAAAAAAAAAAACATTCCAACTACACTCGATCTCTATCTATAGTAGATGCATATAAGTAACTTTGTGGATAGCAAATAATTTTGTTGCATTAAATTATTAGTAGAACCTCCTGATCTGATATTTTTCTTTGGAAAAAGTTGAATTACCAATACTTCAATTCAGCAAAATTAAAATCTTTAAATTATCAACTTTTTGAAGGCTCTATTCTCCTTTACCTTGCTAATAAAAAAGCAAAGAGATTGTTCATAAAAAAGATTTGAATATATTAAAACTAAAAGGAAGGAAACTGTATTTAGCAGTGGCGGAGCCAGAAATTTCATCAAAGGTGTTCAAGTTGAATGTTATTTGTTTAACCTAGGAATTCTACCATGAACAATCTCAACATTTGTCAATATCAAATATAAACAATCAAGTTTTTTTTTTCTTTTTGATGCATTGATAGTATATGATAAAAATATATGATTATTGTTTTTAAAGTGAAATATTGATAGAACAAATGTGTCTAGCTTTACGAAACATAAATCACTAGAAAAAAAATCTTAAAAAAAGAAGGAAGATAAAACGCATGTATTGATTTTAGCTTTGGGTTTAAAGTTGTTAACATATATAAACTCAAATTTTTAAAGTAAAATGTTGGCTTTTTTGTTTTCTCCATTCGAAAGTGCATTATATCCTAAATAAAAATTAGAAATACATGATATCTAAGTGTTCAAAATTAAAATAATGTATTCATATATGTTACTCTATATTATTAAAATTGTTATATTAATAATTAAGAAACTTGAGGAACATAATAATGGTGTGTGAGGTTGTGTTCTGCTCTCAAAAAAAACCAAAAATGTTGTGTGCTCAGTAGGATTCGAACCTGCGCACCTGGAGTGGAAATGAACACGCTTAACCACTCTGCCACGGAAGAGCTAATTTCAAGGTTGTTCAACATCAATTATTTATCCCTTAAATCCAGAATCTGACCTCTATATGATGTAATTTTCCGGCGAAGAGTGTTCAGCTGACCACCCTTGGATGGCTGTAGCTCCACCCCTGTGTTTTAGGAAGATAAGAAAATTTCAGACTTATAATACAAAAGAATCAATGAAAAACTCACTTGAGGTACACATGGAGTCCAAAATTTCAAGATTTATATTTTTAATTAATCACCAAAGATTTAAAACATTCACCACACTTTCTAAAGTCTTAAAATGACAAATTGAGAAGTAAACAAATATTAAGAATCATACATTGTATTTTGGAGAAATTACAAAACAAACTGATTCATCAAAAGATTTACTAAATATATTGGAAACGAATCAAACTTTAGCAACTACATTCTTCAAATTTTAATTGCTAGGATAATCGTTGAACCAAAAGAACTTCTATGCATCACATATCGTCAGTATTGGGATCAATAATCAATGATCTCAAACATTTGTGAAAATAGTGCACTGATAATTTTGTTGATAAGTAAATAGTTAAGCCACGAGAGAAAATAAGAAAAGTGTTCTAAAAGGGTATGTATACTTCCAAATCAAGAAAAACTACGATAAAATTCAGAATGTATCTTGAAAGAAGTACTCACTGCTGATTGATTATGGATTTTGACAGTATGAAAATAAAAAAATGACTTCACCATGAGAACAGAAAGAGATGATGGTATTTGTGAAGAGACTTTTTTTTAACTCTTCTAGACGGTTCTTAAATATGGAAATAGGGAGTTATATAACGTTTAGATAACCTCCTTAATTTTAAAATAAACACATTTCAGAATAAATAATTTTTAATGTGTGTTAATGAAAATATATTTAATATTACTCTATTAAATTTAAATTCAAAAAGCAATAGCTAATTATATACATTTCGGAGAAACTGTAGCAATAAATTTAGGGGTTGAATTCTACTTATGTAATTCTTAAAATTTTAAAATTTGTGCCACTTTTTGCTTTCTTTATCTTTATCCTAGGAAAAAAATATCAGTTTGTAACCGTTTTAGTTTTTTCAACGACTTTTTTTTTGAAATAATCTTTTTTCTGTATTCATTGTAAACAGTTTTGAAATAAAGAATATTAGATTACTTGAAATTGTAAACGGTTCTTAATTGAAAATGCTTTAAAATCATATTTTTTTTAAAAATAAAATAGTAATTTGTTAATTTGGTATTTAAACAAATTATATATAATAAATTTAATTTTTTTTAAAAATTTAATTTTCTGTAGTGCTGACATGTGTCACTTTTTCTTCTCCTATTATATATAGATAGATATGTCAATTTCTTACCAAACAAGCATAATATATTTTGAAATAATTATAATACATATATATTGCATACATAATTCACTTTTAATACATATTGCATATTTATCATAGTATTACGACATATTGCTATAAATTGTATTAAATAAAAAAATATCGCCAAAATCAGTAATTATTTATTAAAAGGTACTCATCTCAATAATTTTTCCTTTTATGTAATTGTTTTGAATTTGATGATGACAAATAACAAAGAGAGAAAAAAAATGTATCTAGAAATAGAGAGAGAAAATAAGAAAAAGAATAGTTTTCAAGAAAAATAAATATGACTATTTAATGCCAAGCAAATATTTAAAAAATCTTTTTTTGCCAAATAAATATAACTAGGCTATTTATTGCCGATTAAATCTATAGATTGTCATGTTGTTAGCAAGTTTTCAATAAAATCACAAATAACTAATTAAAGCCCAAATAAGAATATAGACTAACAACAATAAGTTAAGTGAAAAGAATTAGTAGACACCTATGTTTGTATAGAAAAACATCTATTAAAATAAGATATTTTAGTCTAAGAAGATTATATTTGAAATTCATCTTTTTTTTTTGGAGGTAAAAAGTAAGCTCTATGTACGAACACACTAATCAATACAAGGTTTATCGTATTTATTAAATATAATGTAATAAATTAAATCGACATGAAATTAAACTTACACAAATTTTATATAGTGAGAAGGAAAAAACATTCAAAGCACATTTCCAAAACTAGTCAATCCATAAACAACTTGACCCATTGTACATGAATACATTTTCTAAACAGTTCCTATAAAGTCTTGGGAGTGCACACATTTTCTAAACAGTTCCTATAAAGTCTTGGGAGTGCACACCATATTGCACATACCAAGTCTTGGCAGTGGAATCATCTCAAGTTCGGTAAGACGTGAAAACACCCGATCCACCCGATCCCAAGTTCGTGTTGCTGCTCAGAAGGTGGAAGATGGCCATCACGCACTCATACTTGGCAAGAACAAAAGGAAAACCGTGCTTGCATCTGTGTTTGTTAAGTTAAGAGGGTACATCGTACATTCAATTTTTGAATTGCAGCCTTTTTAGCTCATTAACTAGTAAAAACAAACGCTTGAAAATCCTTGCGAGTTGGAAATTGGAGTTCCCTCAGTTGGCACAGAAAAGCAACAGCAAGAGTTTTTCATTTATTGATGTTAAATTTACAGCCTAGAAACCCCCTATCTAAGCATTTAGATTATATATGTATACCTACTAGGTTGCACTTTCAATCGTTGGCAACCATGGCATCCATGTTAGAACCATTCTCAATTTTCCTTATCAACAGTCTCTTCTGGGGAGGAAGGTCCTTAGCCTGAGGTGAAGCATCAGCATCAACGATAATCATGTCTTCCTCCGTATAATCTCCTCTTAGAACTCCCATTGCTACTTCGTTCTCAACCATCTGCTGAATCACTCGTTTAACAGGCCGAGCTCCATAGTTGGGGTCGAACCCCATATTCGCCAACAGACTGATAGCTTCCTGCGTGTATTGAAGATCAATTTTCTTCTGTTTGAGTCTATCTTTCACCCTTCTCATCTGCACCAGAAAAAATGACCTTGTTAGGTTCTAAGAAGATGATTATGCAAATACAGTTTATTCAGAGCGATGCTAAGGTTGAAATATAGACGTAGCCAAACACACCCCAAATAAAGAATCAGAAACACAGAAAAGACACCAAAATTAGGTTCACCTTCGAGCAAGCTTAAGCACCAGATGAAACAATATCTTTTACGTCATACTCTGCAACAAAACTACTACAAGAGCAGACACTAGATAGGATGTGCTGCAGCTCAATCCAGTTCTCAAGCAAATGAAATGTACTTTCATGTAATGTTGAGTACTAATGTGCACTAAGAAAAGTTTTTTGCTCTCACACTGAACAACTGATATTAACAGATTACTGCATCACAGATAACTGCATGTAGCGCTTATAAAGTTCTTAAATGAAAGTAATCAGAACGCAGATGACACTGCAGGAAACAAAAGGAACAGAACAAAAATGTACATATGAAGTCAGGAGGATCAGGATTCACACATCTGTATTACCTGGAGCTCAACAATTCTGCTAACTTGCTTAAGGTCCAGAGGCTGGAAAACAATGTATTCATCAACCCGATTCATAAACTCGGGACGGAAGGTCTGTCTTGCCAATTCAATAACCTGCTTTTTCATCAAATCATAAACTGCCTCCTGGCTATCTTGAGTGTTCCGAAGAGTCTCAAGAATGTAATGTGACCCAATGTTTGATGTCATTATTACAACAGTGTTTGTGAAACTAACAGTCCTCCCTTGAGAATCAGTTATTCTTCCATCGTCCAACAACTGTAAGAGAATGTTAAAAACATCATGATGTGCTTTCTCAATTTCATCAAATAGGATCACAGAGTAAGGCCTCCGACGGACCACTTCGGTGAGTTGCCCACCCTCTTCATATCCAACATAACCTGGTGGGGCACCAACCAACCGTGAAACAGCATGTTTCTCCATGTATTCACTCATGTCAATACGCACCAAAGCATTTTCAGTATTGAAAAGGTAAGCAGCAAGAGCCTTTCCAAGTTCAGTTTTGCCAACTCCTGTGGGGCCCATGAACATGAAGCTTGCAATGGGACGGTTTGGATCGGATAGGCCTGCCCTGGATCGCCTGATTGCATCAGCTACAGATTTTACTGCCATATCCTGACCAATAACTCTTTTGTGAAGTTCATTTTCTAAAAAGACAAGCTTGTCTCTCTCAGACTGCTGAAGGTTTGATAATGGTATACCCGTCCACTTGCTTACAATTTCAACAAAATCAAGATCTGTTACTTCTTCACGAAGCATTGAACTCCCAGACTTCCGGTAGTCAGCCAGGTTTTTCTCTGCTTCTTCTAGCTGGCGTTGAAGGGTGATTAGGGTCCCATACTTGAGTTCAGCAGCACGATTCAAGTCATAATCACGTTCAGCAGCTTCCATCTCTAAGTTCACCCTGTCAATCTACTCAATGAAAAAGATTAGACAGTAATCATGAGAATACAAATAAGAACTGCAACTTGAATTGATTTCAGCATCAAAAAACAGTTATCCACCTCCTCCTTTATAGAACGTATGCGTGTCATCAGAGCTTTCTCGCGTTCCCACTGTTCATTTAACTCTTTCTGCTTTTGCTTAAAGGAGTTCAAATCACTTTCTAGCTTGTTCAGTCTCTCTTTGGATGCTTTATCCGTGTCATTCTTCAGAGACAGTTTCTCCATTTCCAACTTCATCACAGTCCTATCTATCTCATCTAATTCAGTTGGCTTTGAAGTAATTTCCATCTTTAGTTTTGCAGCAGCTTCATCAACAAGGTCAATTGCTGAAAAGTAATAATGGAATATAGAGTGAGAAACACTAAATAAAAGTATGTCAAATTACGAACATACTGTACTAAAAATATTCTACAAGCAGCTTGAAATCTTGATCCATCAATCCACTAGATATTATAAAAACATTTGAATGAGGCATAAAAATAAGTAGCTGGACCCTTTAACTTTCTTAATCTATAAAAATACTGCTGTACTAATTTTGAAGTTTTCAACATCTGGAACCTGTTGCCGTTACACTTGTGATGAAGATATTCAATCCAGGAGATTATTCTCGAGGAAGAAAAAGCTAAGTCGGTTTATTCAACCGAAGGAAAACTAATTGAGAGAAAAGAGTTTGTATTATATTTCATGAATGAATTAATGATCAACCGAGAGGAAAGCTAATTGAGAGAAAATATAGAGAAGAGAGGAGTATTTATATTATCTTTCATGGATGAATCTTGCATCCATTACTATTGAGACTTTATGCCAATCTAGAATGAAACTGAACTAACTAATGGTAACTGCTTTAGTGCTAACTGAATTTGCTACAGTATTAACAAAATTTTAAACTCCTGTCTAACTAACTCTTAACCAATCCATCCACATCAGCTGCCAGCTCACCTCGATATCTCTGCTCCTTCTACTTGTATCAATACCACCCGATGGAAACCTTTGTTGCAATTCAGATAGGAACTCCCAAGTAGCCTGTGCAGCATCAATACAAGTCCATTTGATGAGCACCAGACACACACCCTTGTTACCCCATTTTACCAATATATATCTAACATAGATCTAGGTTAAGGACAATGAGGACTGGACAGTGGGATGGTTGATATTCAAAGGCACAGCATGACACCTCTTCAACTGAGACACATAGAATAGGATGTATGAGAACATCATCAGGGAGTAAGAGTCTACAGGCAACATCACCAATCTTGGCCTCAAAGAGATAAGGTCCATAATACTTAGCAGCAAGCTTGTTAAATGGTCTGGAAGCCACTGAAAGCTGTCTGTAAGGTTGTAATTTCAGATATACCCAATAACCAACTTCAAAGGACCTGTCTGATCTGTGTTTATCAGCCACATTTTCATCCTTTGATGTGCCCTGGCAATATGTGAAACTTCAACAGCTGAATGATAGCTTCCCTAGCTTCAAGTGTCCTATCCACTATCTCAATAACACTCTCACCCACCAAATAAGGCATATGAATAGGAGGTATAGCTTCCCTAGCTTCAAGTGTCCTATCCACCACCTCAGTTGCACTCTCACCCACCAAATAAGGCAAATGAATAGGTGGTTTCTAACCACCTCATATGGAGTACACTTGATATTGGAGTGGAAGGTAGTGTTATACCACCATTCTTCTAGGGTTAGATAAGTAGCCCAATCCTTGGGACTATCTGATAAAAACACCTCAAGTAAGTTTCCAATGTACTGTTTACCACCTTTGTATGGCCATCAGTCCAAGGATGGTATGTTGTTGATCTCTCCAACTACACACCTTGGAGTGTGAACAACTCCTGCCAAAAGGAATTCAAGAACACAGGATTCCTGTCACTGATCATAGTAACTGGCATACCATGCAACTTAAAGACACTATCTAAGAAGCATTTGGCCCCTGTTTGAGAAGTGTATGGGTGTTGTAGGCTCAGGAAGTGTGCATACTTGTTAAGTCTATCCACCACAACTAAGACAACATCCTTACCATGGGACTTAGAAAGGCTTTCAATAAAATCAAGCATGTCAGTCCAATCACCGTAAGGAATAGGAAGAGGCTGCAAATAACCTGGGGAAGCTGTTGCATCATACTTGTGTCTCTGGCACATATCACACTTGTGAATGAAGTCTCTGACATCTTGAATGAGTGATTTTCGATGGATTAATGACTGCAGTCTCCATATACTGGCATCCATGCCAGAATGGCCTCCTTAGGGTACTATGCCAGAGTTCCATTATAGTCCTCAACTGTGGATCATCACCTGCAACCAATCCACCCTCCCACCTCAGCTGATTATTGCACCAAGTATAGGATTTAAATAGCTGAACTTGCAGTTTCTCAATTGCCAACGCCAAGGCAGGATCAGTCAACCAAGTATTCTTCATCTAGAGGTATAAGTCATCATGTGGAGTAAGGAAATGGCCAAAAGCTCAGCATCATACATTCTGGATAAGGCATCAGCAGCTATATTTTCAGACCCCTTTTTGTATTCAATGGAGAAGTCGAAAGCCATCATTTTTGAGATGCCAGAAACCTGAAAGTCTATGAATTTGCTGCTCTAGGAGATGTTTCAATGCCTTCTGATCAGTCCTAACAACAAGGTAGTAACCCAACAGAAAATGAGACCACTTTTGTACAGCAAAAACCAATGCCAACAATTCTCGATCATACACAGACAAAGCCTGGTGTCTAGGAGCCAAGGGGGTTTGCATCAAAACAGCTACAATACCCTTCCAACTAGCATCTGTCTCCACAACGAAAGGTTGGGAGTACTCTGGAAATTGGAATAGCCAATAACCTGGGGAAGCCACTGCATCATACTTATGTCTTTGGCATAAATCACACTTATGAATGAAGTCTCTGACATCCTGAATGAGTGATTTCCAATGGAACAAGGACTGCAATTTCATATAGTGGCATCCATGCCAGAATGGCCCCATTGAGGGTACTGTGCTAGAGTTCCATGATAGTCCTCCTCAACTGTGGATCATCACCTGCAACCAATCTACCCTTCCACCTCAACTGATTATTGCACCAAGTATAGGATTTAAATGGCTGAACTTGCAGTTTCTCAGTTACCAACTGCAAGGCAGGCTCAGTCAACCAAGTTTCCTTAATCTTGAGGTAGAAGTCAATCATGTGTAAAGAAATGGCTAAAAGTTCAGTATCAAGCATTCTGGATAAGGCATCAGCAACCTTATTCTCAAACCCCTTTTTTTATTCAATGGAGAACTCAAAAGCCATCATTTTTGAAATGCCAGCAACCTGAAAGTCTGTATGAATTTGCTGCTCTAGGAGATGTTTCGATGCCTTCAGATCAGTCCTAACAACAAAGTGCTTGCCCAGCAGAAAATGAGACCGTTTTTTAAGCGTCCCTTCATATCGCATCAAATCTGGTATATCATTAGAGGACTAAGCACATTGAGATTAATTGTCACTTTGCCAGAGAAAAGATACTCTCCGAAGATATTGTTCCAAAATTTGTGAAGTCAAGTGATCAGCTTACAGACATTTTCACCAAGTTCCTCACTAATCCTCGTATTAATTACATATGTAGCAAGTTCGGTACAAATGACTTGTATGCACCAACTTGAGGGGGAGTGTTAGAATAGGAATAGGAATAGGAATATGATTTGTACCTAGTACTCTACTTGAAGAAGGATTGTCATGTTTGTCTATAAATAGGGCTCAGTATAATAATGTAGATACACAATTCAATAATATTTTCCCAAGTCTTTATTTCTCACAAGTACTTGACAACAACTGCAACGTCATTAAATTTTTTAACCCGAGTCACTAGCTTTGCTTTTAATAAAATATTTTCCAGATACTACTCTACAACTTGAATGATGATTGGTAAATTCCTCGACTATTATAATATTAACTTCTTTCTTGAAATATATAGCACAAATCTTACAGCAATTTTCATGTTAACATGTCTACTTTAGCTCCAGTATTTATTAGGAGTCTTCCATTCCTTTCAAAGATTTATATAACAGTAGAGAATATGAATCTCAAATTTTTTTATTTTTCTTTTCGTCTTATTACTTCAGATTGTTTACAAGGATCATGTATAAAGTATTGTACTATTTTCTTTAATCGTATCTTAAGGTTTACAGGGGGGGGGGGGGGGGGGGGGGGGGGGGGGGGGGGG
>JAJONR010019046.1:0-13000 GCA_029582245.1 Solanum etuberosum
TAGAAAGATCAACAGAGAAATCATGTGGACCGAAACAAGAGATAAAGTGATTCCAAGTCAGAGTTTAGCCCGAACAATTTCCTCAACTTTCAAGGACTTGTAACACACAAAAGAAAAGCTGAGTAACTTGCAAATGAGCTTCAGAAGCTACAAAAGTACTCAATTAATTTAACACAGGAGAGAGCCAAAATTCCAATTCAACTTTCCTCTTTCCAAACAGATAGAATTTACCATCATTAACTTGTGCAATTCTACAGAGATGAAGATTCGAAACTTCCTTAGTAGATAGTCTCGTCATTAGTAATTTGAGGAAGATGTTGGAAACATATTTTAATCACTTTGCAATAAAGAATGCCTTACCGCATCCATAAGTTCCCGTATCTCCGTATCCTTTAACGTAGAGCCATATTTTCTCAACCCTGCTTTTAGTTCATCAAATGTAATTGCACCACTACTGTCAGTATCCATGGCCTTAAACATCTCTCTCAGACCAGCAATCTCTTCTTCAGACAAGCTTTCAGCAATCACCTGGAAGAAGAAAGAATGTGTGAAGCTTCAATATGTCGCACATTTCAAATACATGTCCCAACAACCCAGAGGAAACACAATAAAGTTTGTCAAAAATATTACTACATTGGTTTGATTTGACATGGAAGAACCTGAGTTTTACAGTATTTCTTGACGCATAAATTCATAACAAGATTTGAACACATACCCGCAAAGCGATCTTTTTTAACTTGTTCATAGCAGAGAACTGTTTAAGGCGAGAAAGTACTGCAGGATCCAGTGCTCTATCAGGAGCGACACCATTTTCGCAAATCCAAGGATGACCTGCAGAATTTAGAGGATATTGTAATAAGAACCTTAGTTCATTGATGTAGGCACAGGTATACTACACAGATGCAATTCGATACACTTTAAGCAGTGCAAATCGACACCTTTCCAGTCATGATGGACAAAATTTAACTCTTCAATTAGAATAATGTAATTATATATTTCATAGCAAATTAACCTGATACTTCCAAAGGCTCCTACATAATCAGAATAATGAATCAATCAAAAACATAATCAGAACATTGTTATAACGTAGATCTGAGAAAGTCTCTGAAGTCGAAAGAAATTTTTTTATTAAGCATGAAAGGGGATCTAGAAATCAGATTAATAGCCACGAAGGATTCCTATGGTTTAACACCCAATACATTTTTATTGCAAGGCTTACACTGTTACGTAATAATTCAACTTTGACAAAGCATAACATCGTTACAAAATCTGCTTCTCTTGATTGAGTAACCATAAAAAAAGAATCCCCAGATTCATCACTACTGAAAAGAATAAATAAAGTTTCAGGACAACATTACAAATCTGCTTTCTCCACTGATACATCAAAGCAGGACCAGCCAAATTATCATCAACAGGGAGAATAAACGAAGCTAAAACAAAAATATTCCACTGATAGACAAATAAAAGGTTGCTTTCACATAATAAGATAAACATACACAATACTTCATGAGCAGTTAACCGCTCTGAGGGCTGCATGCACAACATCTTCCGGATAAGATCTTTTGCACTCTCAGATATCAACGGCCAAGGGTCTGAGTCAAAATCAATGTGCCCTTTCAGAACTGCATCAAATATTCCCTGCTGTGTTTCTGTACAATTTAGATTGGGAGTTCATGGAGATAGAAAGAAAGTTGAGAACATGCCCATTAAGATTACTAGAGAATATACCAGCCCAAAATGGTGGCACACCACTTAGCAGTATGTAGAGTATGACTCCCGCTGTCCACACATCAGCTTCAGGACCATAATGCTTCAAAAGCACCTCAGGAGCCACATAATATGGACTACCAACAACATCTGTGAATATTTGTCCTGCAGGAGCAAACAACGAATACCAATCAACCAACATTACAATATAAGGAAATGATCGAATGACTGTCACTACTGAATCAGAATCTCAGAAACCAATATTTACTGATCTCCCAAATGTGACAAGTTAGGGATATATATAAGCATCTCCAAGAATGCACTTTAGTAATGATTCCAGCATCAACTTAGAAACTATCTCAGTGGAATATACAGCCGTGAATATATATCTCAACAGAGAGGCATTAACCCAAGCATGCAAAAACTATTCTTGAGGAAATAAAACACAGGTTCGATAACTAAACATTGCATAGGTGAAAAGAGAAGCATCAATTCATTAAAAAACGAAAAAAGGAAGTTGTATTCTCTAACACAAGAATGATAAACATCCCAACAAAAGCAATTAAGACCAGAAAGGTAAGCTGAAAACATCATTTACCTGGCTTGAAGAAAACAGAGAGTCCAAAATCAATGGCCTTGAGAGAGAAATCATCATCCTTATTAACCAACAAGAAATTCTCAGGTTTGAGATCTCTATGCATAACACCAAGAGAATGACACGCCTCCACAACCCCAACAATAATTTTAGTCAATTCAGCTGCCTTTCTCTCACTGTAATGTCCTCTTTGTATGATCCGATCAAACAACTCACCACCACTACATATCTCCATGACAATATGAACATATAAAGGATCCTCATAAGCCCCTTTAATAGTAACAATATTCCTATGACCAGCCAAATGATGCATTATCTGAATTTCCCTTCTAACATCTTCAACATCCTCCTTCGAAATCAACTTCCTCTTCGAGATTGATTTACAGGCATACTCAGCACCGGTAGAATTCTCTGTACATAAATAAGTAGTCCCAAACTGCCCTTGTCCTAATTTCCTTCCCAAAGTGTAAAGATCGCGAATATTCGGGGTCTTATGACCCATTACATAATAAGCCTGATTACTCCCGGAACGATTCATGCTAGCTTTTCTGGGACTAACAAGAGACAAAGAATGCTCCTTCTTGTGATTGCTATTCTGTTGAGCGTTACTGGTCGGAGAAAAATTGTCAGAAGAAGAATAAGAATTGCCGGAAGAAGGGTTATGATTGGTGGAGCAGGAACTATCTTCAGGCTGAGCGTAGCCCTGAAAAGTTTTGCCTCCAATAGATCCACGGCATGTATTGCCCATCAAACAAACACAAAATCACAACAACCCCTCAGCTCGGCAATGTCAGAATCAATAACACCTTCGTCATTCACAATTTTTTTCCTTCAATAAACTGAAAAAAACAACAAAAAAAATACTGGGTAATTCACAGAATTTGTAAAGAAACTGAAATGAAGAAGATAGAACGTATTGCAAAACAGATCAATATAGAACTTTGCTTGATGAATATTGGATCAAATACATGAAAATAAAAACAAGAACTTACAGAGGAGAAAGATGAAATGGAGATTTAGCGAAGAAGAAGGATAGATCTGAAAGAAAAAAGGAGGAAGAGAGCAATTTTTCCCTCTAGATGGGGGAGGAGGAAGAAGAAAGGAAAGAGGAGAAAGAGAATAAATGGAGGTTCAACTCCAACAATGGTCAGCTTCAATTAAATGGTTGTAATAATATACTACTAGTGCCTAATTAATTTAATCTCGTATTACTAAAAGTATATATCGATCTTGTTTACTTACTAAATTAATATAACATACTACGTAATTAATTTACTTTGATTAGAAAGAAATTCATATTATTAATCGGTCATTTTACTAAAAATACATATCTGAAACTATTTGTTTACTTACTACTCTTTCTGTTCACTTTTAATTGTCATATTGCGTTTTTCGAAAGTCAATTTGACTAATTTTCAAAGTGAAATTAGATCACATTATTTCGATATTTTAAATAAAAAATTTAGATATTCAAAAACTATATGAAAAGTACTTTAAATTACAATTTTTTTGCATATCAATATGATGAAAAAATATATCTTATCGTTTGACTCTAAAAAAGGAAATCATGACAATTAAAAGTGAACGGAGGTAAATCAAGATAATATTAGTAATTAAAAAATCTCATTTTATCCTTGTAGTTAATACTTTTGAAAGCTTAGATAAATTTAGAATTTCTAAAAGTTTCTTTTTTTAAGAGTTCATTAATTACGTTTTACTCATTTCGTTCATTTTTATTTATCATTGTTTGACTTGACACACTCATTAAAAAAAAATTATTGATAAAGATATTGTACTACATTATCCCTACTAATTAGTATTTAGTATTGGGTTTAGAAAATGATCTAAAGAATAGTGTTTAATGTTAAGGGTAAAACATGAAAAAAGTTAATTGTCTTTTTTGATATGTCAAAAGTGACAAGTAAAAATGAAAATCTATTTTAAAAATAAATAACAAGAACAAGTGAGCGGAAGGTGAATTTCTTTTAATGATATCTATTCATATGTCATATGCCATTAAGCATATTTTTCATAAATTATTTTGATGTCCATCATATAGATAAAGGTAAATAAATAATATTGATCATTTTATTTATAATTTCTTAAATATCGTGTAAAAAAAATAGTAAACAAAGCATAAAAGAAGTCTTGTGTTAAGTCCGAATTCAAGTCGGAAGGTTTCATATTAGGAAAGAACATTAAAGATGAAGCACTACTCATCACTTCAACATAATCTTTATTTGGATAAACAAATATATTTTCTCTTTAATGTGATTTTTTTTTAAAAGAAAAAAGCAATATTTTTCATATTCATACCATATTTTATCAAGCTTTTAAAAAGTAAAAAAAGTTGGAGAATAATAATTTATATTTAGCTGATTAATTTAAAAGATATTTTTATTAATGTAGGCACAAAAAAAATTTCTTGGTTAAACTTTTGAAAAGTATTTTTTAGGAGAAACTACATGTTTCAACTTTTGTTGTTTTGCAAAAAGTATAGATTTTTAAAGAATAAAATTTGATCAAATATCTCAACTTTTTAAAATAAATAATTTTTTTAAAAATAATAATAATCAAACAAACTATTAGTACTAATACATTGGAAAAAAAATACATTTTAAGTTCATAATATCAAATTACTAATTAGAATAGGGAAAAAAGTCTGAAATATATCCGATCTTTGACTGAAATTGTTGTAACAATTCCAAACATTGTGCAGGACATATTACCCATGTACTATTTAATAGTGTACTACCCATGTACTATTTAATAGTGTACTTTAAAGATATATAAATGTCCAGCTGGACAAGTTACTATTTATAATGATGAATATTTATGATGTCCACGTGAATATCTATATATCTTTAAAATAAATTATTAAATAGTGCAAAAAGTAATAAATCTGTCCAAAATTTGAAATTGTTACCACAGTTTCAATCAAAATTCAGATATATTTCCAACTCTTTTATACATAAAATCAAAAGGAGGGAACATACACACATGCTATGAATATTTGGTTTAATTAAAAATACCACTCTAGTATGTTAAAAGCAGTCCAAATGTGGCAATGCCTCGAAATATCATAAAGCCACGTGTCTTCAGTAGGTACGTGTATATTTTACGTAGAAATAATAATTAATATTTTATCAAAATATTCATATTAATGTATAGTTATAATTTAGAAAAATTATTTGAAATTGAAGTAATTAATTTTGAGGATGACTTATAAAAAAAATATTATTTCTTAGTTATATTAAGCGGCAAATAAAAGTGAATATCGCTTTTTTTGAAACATTACACAAGAAAAATAAACAAAAAAAGTATACTTTAAATTTGAAGTAGTCCAAATATGACGTTGACACCATTTTAAAATAAATGTCATCTTAGTAAAAATTAGATCTATTAAGAAAATCAATAAATATAATGTGTGATTTATTAAACTATTCCTATTTAATAAATATTTTTGAAAACTAAACATCATTAAAAAGAGTTGAAGGAACATATTGTATTTTTTTTACTAAAATACCACTTATTTTTGAAACAAAAAAGTATTTCCAAAGCACTGAATTCTGAAATCAAAACAGCAAGAATCTCATTTAATGAATTTTTTTTCCATCTGTTTTAACTTTCATGAACAGAATTATTTAATTGTTCCCTCCGTCCATTTTTAATTGTCATGTTGCGTTTTTCAAAAGTCAATCAAATTACATTAATTCGATACTTTAAACAAAAAAAATGATATTTCAAAAACTATACGAAAAGTACTACTATAAATTTCAATTTTTTGCATATCAATATGATGAAACAATATATCGTAAAATGTTAGTCAAAGTTCTTATAATTTGACTTTAAAAAAGGAAACTATGATAATTAAAAGTGAACCGATGGAATATTTGTTACGGATAAAAGTAACAAATATTTTATAAAATTACTTAAAATAGAGGCAAATTTATCCAAACATATATAGCATCAACAAGAACCCCACTTATGAATTTGGATATTCATTGGATACTGCACTATATAAAGACAGTGTTAATGGATGTGACCAAGACCAATAGGATTCACTAAACAAGATTTAACCTAAAAAGTGAGATATTGGTAGGCTCTACTTCCCACCTAAGCTAATCATGACATAACCTTCACATTATATGTTTGTTGTATTACTTTCAAATATATAATTCACATGTTATATAATATGATTAAACTATATATGATTTAGCATGTTTTAAATATTATTATTGTGGATTTTCATAATTTTTTGGTATAATTTATATTTTCTAAGGTTTAAAATTATTTTTTATAACACTCCTTTGATGTATGACATTTTTTAATATTTCTTGATGTAATCTTATAAATAGAGATTTTGGAGAATTATGTTGTACGCAGTTGAAGCATACAACATATTTTGGTTATAAACTTTCTCTCATTAAATCACCATGCGTATACTAACATTATTTATGACTGTAGGGAGCTTTTAGTGACTGGAACCCCCCCCCCCCTCCCCCCATCCTACATAGCTTTCGAGAGGAGAATTGAGTGGCAGATGCATTAGCTAAAGAGGGGGCTATCAGGAGGAAGACAATTTTTGCAGATATTTTGAAATTCCGCCATCGTTTGTTTAAATGATAATATTAGCAGACAAAGTAGGAACTCTTTTTATACGGCTTACAAGCCTATCACCTATTACAGAACGTTGCAATAGTACTATTTCTAGTTTACCCCAAACAATTACTAGTCACGTTGTCACTACCTTATAATGATGCATATTAATTAGTATTAATTTATTATCCTTGTTTATAAGAAAAAAGAAAAAAAGTTCTCTTCTTTTATTTTTTTACATTTCTTGTTTGCTTTAATTTTACAACACATTATCAACATGAGTCTTTAATCTTCTCTGAGATAAGACATGCTAGCAAGCACCATAGTTAACCAAACATATCTATGACAAACAGTTGAAGTGAAATTGCTAAAATTAGTTTAACATATATGTGTATCCAAACATGAAAAAGTGAGGTACTAATGCATCCTATCCTATTAATGTTACCGCTTAATGACCCTATTTTTATTTTTGGTTTTCCACCCGATGTTTGATATTTACATTGGAGCCTGATTATTATCTGTGTCGCGTAGGCTCCATTCGGGAGGAAGCGCTTCCAACTAAGGCTTGAACCAAGACATTCTTATTAAGAAAGGTCAGTCTCATCCACTACACCACATTCTTTGGTGGTGATTAATGGCCCTACTTATTCTAAAGGAAGTTCCACATGAATGAGGTATTCAACTACATATTTTTGAAAGATCAATTAGGTGAGATATGAACACCTAGAGTATATTTTGTGTTAGTTATATGATTCTGCTTCTTCTGTCATGCTTTATATTTTAAAAAAATAATCCAAAAATTACTAAAGAATAAGGTTGTGGACCTGTGATTGGCCACAGGGAGGAAGCAATAAGATTTGTGGGCCCGGCAGGGTTGGTGGATTTTCAAATCGAAGGAAATTGGATCGAGTCACCCATGCGGATCAATCCGGAACAATGTGAGAAGAAAATAGATTATATATATAACTAATTAAGTATAATATATTAATAAATATAATGAAAAGACACAACTATTTGAATAGTTGTGTTACTTTAGAATTTTTAAAGGGTTCTCACAGGAGAAACCAGCTTAACTTTTCATTCTTTACAATTCCAAAAGAACAGACTTCTTTTGCTTCTTCTTCTTCTTCCTTCTCCAATTCTAGTAAAACTCGTGTGAAGATTCTTTGAAGGTTTCTTCTCTAAAAAGTGTTAGGAACGAATGGTTGTAACCGGTACGATTTTAGACTGTGACTTTATATGGTGAAGTTCGTGTTTATATACATGTAATTGCACTTTCTGATTAGTGAAACAATATTCAATTATCCTGCAAACTAAGTGTTTGATTAGATTCTTCACAAATGATAAAGGAGTTTGTAGACCTCGAAAATTACTGAAATTAACATGAACTCAATTCATGTTCTTTAAATTCTAAGTGGCATTAGAGTTTCTTGGAGGTAGTTTCACCCTAAATTCGAGCTTATGCTTATAAAAAAAAGGCTATCAAAATCAACTCAAAATATTCAGTATGTCAAATACGTCACGGGAAGTTTACATCGTTCTAGGTTTAAAAAACACTCTATTAATGACCCTCAAATCACAAAAAAACACAAAATTGTACACAATTTCAACAATAAAAATATTTTTTTATTTATTTATAATTGCAATTTATTTTTCATAGTTCGGAGAAAATTTATTGCAAACCATGTCTACATTCATTGGGACAAATTTATGGGAATATTACATGATTATAAAGGTGGACTAAATTTGCACAGTACAAAATTGTGCTGTTTTTATAAATTAACATATATACGAAAAGTAAAAATAATTGAATCACAATAATTGATTGGTCAGTCGAACAAGGGATGACCATACCAAAATTAAATGCACGATTATTTTATTCCGCATTTAGTTATAAGTATCAGTTGGACCCGAAAACAATATTGTATACAGAAGGTGGGACAATTCATCTCAGAAGTCATTAGATATCATTATCTATCCCATCCAGGTAACCAAAACAACTTCTTTAAGGTATATGACATTACAAGATAAAGAAATGCATCCCCCAAAACTACACGACATACATACTAAGTATTTTATAAAATATTTTTACCAAATTTGGTATACAATATAATACTTCTAAAATGGGTATTTTTTCTGGTAATATTTTTGAGCCTCGTGGGCAAACAGTAAATAACTAAATTCTCCCAAAATTTATATTCTCTCCCTGACTAGTCTACAGTGACAAAATACAAGACTAAAAAATTAATCCACTAAGCATTCAAGTACAGGTTAGTGAAATTGTCAAAATAATTGCTTCCTGAAAGAAAGGAAGGAGAAATTTGAATGAATCATCATACAAATTAGAAAGAACAAAAAATTAGTAACGAACGTTGATAGAAGGTTGAGTACCATTTGGTTCTGATAAGATCATGAGGTCTCCTCCATTCGACTTCGTTTTGCAGAAATATGATCATTTTCTTTTGATGTGTTGTCCAGCACTGTAGTACTATCCTTATCCTTCATTTTGAAAGTCCAACCAAGAAAATCTGACTCCGGAAACAACATAGTTGGAGTTGCTGTGTAGAACGCAAGAGGGACCTGTTTAACTCGCCTCCTAATCTGCAACAAGGTATTATAGTTAGAATGCAACAGATATAGTAAATGAGGCAGATGGCCAGCATATGATAAAGGAGGATCTAAAATGCTTAAACCAGCAAAAGAAATGCCAAAAACCTAAAATACCCCTAAAGATAAATGGAAAAGAAACTCAGGCCATTTAACCAAACGACACAATTCATCGGTTACAGAAGCAATCATATTAATGAAGAAAGTATGTAAGCCAATTGGAGCAAACTTCTCTAAGAAAAAGTATTGTGAACCAAGAAGTGAATGATTATATAACCAAAACAAATATAGTTGTGTAGTGAACATTACCTCATCACCAAAAATTGTTGCATATGAACCAGAACTGAAATCTTTGACTGATACTTCAGTAGTTTTAGCTCTGACTGTCAAATCGTTCTCAAGGGACGACACAAATCTAACACGTAAAGAAAAAAGTAAGAGACTTAAATCAAAGGCTCAATTAAACTAACCATTAAGGCACATTGACACAGGAAAAGCTATATAATCATATGATACACTTTACCTTGAAACTGGCGGGCAGTAGTGATGACGGAGTGTGTCAACTTCCCACAGAGAGCTCCCTGTAGAATGGTAGAAATTTAACACATCATATAAGTCAAGAATAGTGTTATAAACATATAAAAGGAAAAACTTTACATTGAGGAACGCGATCACTTCTATGACTTACAAATACCCCAACACCCAAACATTTCTAATGATAAAGCAAAAACACTGAGAATGTTGGTCCAGAAAACTTAAATTCCACTTAAAGGTACACTTGATCAAGTTATGCTAATAAACAAAAGTTGAAATGCCAAAGAGGAAATTACACTTGTTCCCAACACCAATGCAAAGATCCTGTAGCTAAGAAAGGTCAAGTAATTCCTTGGCCATCCCTTTCCACCGAAAGAAGAAAGAAAAGTATTCTCCACCAAAAAAAAAAGTAATAATACAAATAACCAAAAAACAAAGACAAGTACCAATTCAAGTTGATTGGGGACTTTGAAAAGCCTTTTAACTGATTAGAAAGAAAAAAGAGGAGATGGCAAAACGCTTGACACTACATTGGTTGAACGACTGAAGCTTAGAGTTTATAAAGGTCATCGGAATGCCTTTTCAACTCAATTTAGAAAGAAACAAGAAGTGGTATAGGAGACTCTGGTAGCTGAACAATTAACTTTTAAAAAAAAATTGATGATTGAACTTTAAAATACGACAACTAATGAAACAAGAAAATTACTCATTGCGTTAGTCTTCAAAGGATCAGTCTGCTTGTCATCAAAAGGATCAATGCTAGGCTTGACGCTTGACATTTCTCTGCTGGGACTGGAGTCTTCAGTGCTATCATCGTCAGCCCCACTCTCTGCTCCTGTAATGTCTTTAGTAATCTCATTACCATCCTCCTACAAAGAATTTTTATCTCAAATATGAGTTCTACAACTGTCACAGTGATGAGGCAGCACGCAAAAAATCTTTACTATTGACATTTTCCGAGCAGAAATATTTTGCACTTATGTGTGTCATCCATTCATTAAAATATAGTAACTATTCCCCAATCCCAAACTAGTTGGGCAACAAATTTGTCTTCTACTGTTCTACATAAACTAGGGGTTCTCTAAGTCTCACTTTATCCCTTCACTGTCCCACATAGATACAACATCTCAAACAATGACTTCAGCAGAAAATTAGGGCAAGACTCCATAGTCTTACCTGGTGCACCAAGCAATTTATTGAAGGATGTCTCCTTAAGAGATTATGAATTAGAGCAATAATGACTAATGCTCCTGAAGGAGGGACTGCGAGCGATAGCCGACTGAGTTTTTTACAAAACGCAGCCGCCAAATATGCTGGAAGAAGTGGTGATTTCAGGCACGAATCAAGAAGCTGCAAGTGACATTCTGTAGTTAGTGTCCATAAACATAATAACTAGATCTGCCATATTGCGACATATTGAAAAAGGTATTTCCATCAAAGACGATAAAGCAAATTAATTGACAAGTAAACCATGCTGTACTGACACCTTTTATTGCGCTCAGAAATCAACTGATTTTTCAATGAAGCAATACACAAAATATCACATAATTCAGATATCCCCTTTTCTGCTTGATAAGATCAGTTCAGAATGCACTTTTCCAGAGAACCAATGATGGAACTACGATGAACTTTATGAACCTGAAATCCACTTCCTAAACTACAGAGATGACAGTAATCTTAAAACCATATGCAGAAAATGTAGCATATGCAGAACATTTCAAAGTGTACAGTAATTCATACTTTCCTTGGAAGCATGCAACAAAGATGCACATATTTTCGGCCGAAGTACTTGCCCTCGGGTGGAAATTTTTGTTACATATGGGATTGGTATAGCAGCTCAAGTCCAGAAGAACTCCAAACCAAAACCTTCTAAGCACAAACTACAATCCCTCAAAACAGAACTGATAGTCTGATAGTCCACATATCAACCAATACAAAGAGGGGAACATACAAGTTTTTGCCATTACCTGGAAGAACTTTGCCCTATGTTTTGCCATAAAAACAGAAGGTTCCAATAGAACATAGAGCTTTTCATAGAAGTTGGGGTATTCAAGACTATGTTGTGTCATGAGAACAAACAAGCTGCTAAGAGCCATCACACTGACTACCCCACCAATATCATATGACCGCGTTAAGAAATCACTGCATATGAAAAAGTAGTGCAGTCACTCAACAAAACTTATCAAGTCTGAAAGAATAGAATCAATGAGACAAACAAGAAGAAAGTGGATTGTGTTACCACAACATGAGAGGATTAGACAGATAGGGAATAACAACTTGATGAAGGTTCGCCAGAACCTGAGATTAGAAAGCATAAGAGAAAATGTTAAAAATCATCATAATAATCATGTTTCAAGAGTAATCTTTTCTTTCATCTCGGGAGAAATACGATCGGGAGGAGCTAATTCAAACCCCTCCGGTAAAATAAGAACAGCCCCGACGTTCACAAACAAAGCTGGCTGTGGAATAATACCACTTCAACCAAATTGTTAAGAGGGTAAAACAACATCATACCCAGTGTAGTCACACACAATGGGGTCTGGGGAGGGTAGTCTGTACGCAAACCTTACCTCTACCTCGAAGGTGATGTAGAGAGGTTGTTTCCAATAGACCCCCGGCTCAAGACGAAGACAAACTAGGAAAAGACATAATGGAAGTACAATAGACAATAAATAGTAACAAAAACAACAGACAGTAACATACCAGTACTATAACAATGTAATACTACAAACAAACTACATGAAATAATAGATAGTCACAGAAATCGAGGAACAAGAAACTACAAGAGTAATCCTAGGACCACTAGTAAGGACACAAGACAAAACACTCCTACCTACTAGTAGGGACGCCAGACACACTCCTACATACTAACCTTCTCCGCTAATTCGCATCCTCCACACCTTCCTATGTAAGGTCATATCCTCGATAAGCTGCAAATGTGTCATGTCCTGTCTAATC
>JAJONR010019047.1:0-10031 GCA_029582245.1 Solanum etuberosum
ATTAATTAATAATTTAATATTATTTTTATACATTCTACCAAACGACCCCTTAAAAAGAGGTTATTTTGTCAACATTAATTAATAATTTAATATTATTTTTATACATTCTACCAAACGACCCCTTAAAAAGAGGTTATTTTGTCAACATTAATTAATAATTTAATATTATTTTTATACATTCTACCAAACGACCCCTTAAAAAGAGGTTATTTTGTCAACATTAATTAATAATTTAATATTATTTTTATACATTCTACCAAACGACCCCTTAAAAAGAGGTTATTTTGTCAACATTAATTAATAATTTAATATTATTTTTATACATTCTACCAAACGACCCCTTAAAAAGAGGTTATTTTGTCAACATTAATTAATAATTTAATATTATTTTTATACATTCTACCAAACGACCCCTTAAAAAGAGGTTATTTTGTCAACATTAATTAATAATTTAATATTATTTTTATACATTCTACCAAACGACCCCTTAAAAAGAGGTTATTTTGTCAACATTAATTAATAATTTAATATTATTTTTATACATTCTACCAAACGACCCCTTAAAAAGAGGTTATTTTGTCAACATTAATTAATAATTTAATATTATTTTTATACATTCTACCAAACGACCCCTCAAAAAGAGGTTATTTTGTCAACATTAATTAATAAATAAAAAGAGAGAACTGATTTTTTTGTTCTACATTTAGTATAAAGTATCGCAATTTAATTAGAATAGTAATAGTTAAATTCAAAATTTCAAATACTATATATATAAAAGTGTTTTTATTTTGAAAGAAAAGGAAAAGCGAAGAGAAGCTAGTCTTTTTAGTAACAATGTCTGTCTGTCTGTCCCCCGTCGCACTGTAAGTAACCGTGTCTCTCTCCTCTTTTCAGTCGCATTATATAATGTGTCAAATTATATTGATTTTTTTAAATTTAACACATATTATTGAATAATTATTTTTCATACAGTAGACAAAAGTGCAGTTAGTTTCTTTCTTTTCAGCTGTCAATTTAAAGTAAAGTATAGCAAGTTTAGTAAAAATGGTTAATTATAAAGAGAATGGCAAGTTGTACAGAAGTTTGCTGCTGCTGACAACAATACTACTACTACTACATTTTATTCAGTTCCCAAGAGTTTTCTTTTCTCTCCATTTCTAGGGTTTCTACCCAACCTCTCTAGGGTTTTGTACCAACATCCATTCATCACCTTGATTTGTGGTTACCAGTTGAGCTCTGCTCTTGTCTACTCAATTGAGATCGATAGCGACAGTTGAAATGGTAGATCTTTGTTATGGCATTTGATAAAAGTTTAAATCGGGCAAGATCGAACATCTTTTGATATGGTGTGTTGTAATGTTAATTGAGAATTGGTGTAGAAAAGAAGAATCAGTGTTGTAAACATGCATTTTGGTAAACTCGATGACTCTCCCATGTTCCGTAAACAGGTTGCTTCTTTTACTCTTTTGCTTTGTTTTTAGCTCTTAATTCTTGCTTCACTAGTTAAAGATCCATAATTATGATTTTTTTTTACATTCTCTCTCTTTGTATTGTGGACTGATGATGTTTGGGTGAAAGCAGCTGCAATGTTTTGAAGAAAGTGCTGAATCACTAAGAGAAAGAAGCTTGAAATTCTATAAAGGATGTCGAAAATATACGTGAGTGTTCTTTGATAGTTGTTTTCTTTTTTATTGTTGGCTTGATAAAGTATGCTTTGTTCTTTTTCATTGGGTTTCTTATGGAGAATGCTGAGGCAATAGTGAGTTATCTACAGTAATTGCTATTTTAATAGAAATGCAATTTTTCTAAATGAATGTCATTTCATCTCACTACACATTTCCTTCAGTGGAATGTAGACATCATTAGTTTCTGGTGGTATCACTTAATGGCCAAATGACTGCTTGATTTTTATCTTTCTATTTTCTCATATGGTCACTCAACTTTGCATATTGAACTTTGAACTTCTAAATTAGTTTGTTTTGCTATCACAATCTAATTTTTAGAAAGAAGAAAAAAGAATAAGAAAGAGTGTCTTCTGCTAGCTAAAACGAGGTATGCTTCCTGGTGTCTGCAACAAATGATTGAATGATCTTCTTAGAATCTTGTTGATGTATCGTTCCTAAAATTCTACTAGTTGAAACCTATTATTTTGGAAAGTCATTAGTGTTGCATAAAATCCACAACCTTTTATTAGATTAGTGCAGGGTAGTTCAGCTGCCTGTCAATAGGCAAGGTCATAGTGAAAGTTTGATGATTTGTGTTATAGGGCTTGAGTGTTTATATCAGTTCAATAGTTTGCTTTCATAAGTCCTTTTATGGTTGTTTTGTTGATTAATAGACATCCAACCTCTTTTCCTATCCTTTGTGAATTTGTAGAAGTTTTCAAGTATCAGGTTTTCTGTTCTACTTTCAGGGAAGGACTTGGAGAGGGATATGATGGAGATATTGCTTTCGCAAGCGCCCTGGAAACATTTGGTGGGGGGCACAATGATCCCATTAGTGTTGCATTTGGAGGTATGTAAAGAGCTGGTACATATATTCATATGATGTTTGGCAGCTACAAATGTTTATCCTAGAGCAACGGGATCAGCACTCCACACACCATTTTCTCTGTCCACTTTTGTAATTTTTTTTCAAGTGTTAATAACAATTCTCAATACATGAGATGCACTTCTTGTGGGTTCATAGATGAAGAGACATCTCACAGAGCAATGGAAGCATGAAAAATTATGGTCTGGGTAATATATGATTTTTTCAATCCTTGCCGTTCCCTTTAGAAAACAGTCAAGTAACCTTCTATAGATGTTTCAACGACCACTAATTCACTGACTTGTGCAAAAAAAAAAGTCATCCACTATCCTGATTGTAGTCTCAAGTCCCTCTATATTCTTTATTTTATTTTTGGTTTCTTTAGTATCTGCCTATTTGGTATCGCCATTTGAGGGAACTGGACAATGAGACTTGATCATTTGTTTAACGTGGTACTTGTTTATGTAATCTGGAGTTGGGATCACATCTCCAATTATTCAAATGCCATTTTTGACGAGAATGTCATGGGGGTTGAGAAAACTTCCTGGACCTGTTGTGCTTATTCACCAAGTAGAATTTACTATAGTTGTTAGTGATAGTGAGACTTAAATGAGGATCTTCTGCTTTGCAACACTTATAAAGTATCCAGAAAGTATAAGTTAGTGTCCGACTGAAAATCTCCACAACTTTTCTCCCCTCATTTTTGGCATCAGCTAAATGGCGTTTTTCATCAAAAGTTTGTCTGACCTGCATAGAGAGATTGGCTCTACTAAATGCAGAGACACCTTTTCAATATACTAATTATAGTGCTTTGACCTTTATGAATTCATCCTTCCCCACTTCACTTTGCAAGTAATAGTTTCAACATGTGATCTGTAGTTGAATAATGACCCATTAATTGTTCAGTCACTTACTCCGTTCTAAATGTAGGGCCTGTAATGACTAAATTTACTATTGCACTGAGGGAAATCGGGACTTATAAGGAAGTTCTTCGGTCACAGGTAAAGTTTTCAGTATCTTTTGTTTCTCAATTTTATTTTATTGCCGCAATATTACTTCTGATGCTGTATTTCTCAACTCCTTATTTGGGGCAGAAAGCAGCATCAGTTGCCTTTCAAGAGATGACTTCAAAACATCTATTCAATATTACCCTTTTCTGTGGGGTGTGCTTCTGAATTATTGCCTTGACCAGTTACTTTTCACCTTGATATGCAGTATATGGCTACTAAGTAAGCACATTTTGATTGAGCTCTATTTTGAGTTCTATTATGTCCTCGACACTCATTTCCACAATATCTGTGTTAAAATCTTGACCATCTTAAACTTTAAGAACACTAACTCTGAGTTTCACCATCTGCGACCTAAGAAATATGGTTCTATTTCCTGATCAAAAAGAAATATGGTTCTTTTTTCTGTTCCCTCTTTTTTTTTCTCTCCTTTTATGCAAACTTGAATGTTGACTTTGTTTGTCAGTAATTTATGAAAATTCTTCTTGTGCTAGTTGAATTATTTGCTGTTGTATTTCTACTTTAGCAAAATTTTCTGATCCCTTCGACATTTTATTCTTTTGCCTGGCGGACTCTACTCATTCTATCATCTAATGTCTTGATATTTCCTCCTTCGAGGCTCTCCTTCCTGTGGAAAGAACACAAATATAACTGCAAGTGATTTCTTCTCATCTGCCTAAGCATTTGAGGGCAGATTTATCTGGTACCTGTGTTGTTGGGAGGTAGCAGGAACCGATGGAATGGTCGAGATACACACAAGTTGGCCCTGAAAAAAAAATAGAACTGCAAGTGATCTATTTAGTCTGATAGCGGCATATGCATTTAGCTAATTACCTACTTCTCCAACATTCATACTGTTTTCTCAGGTTGAGCACATGCTGAATGATCGGTTACTGCAGTTTGTTAACATAGATCTGCAAGATGTCAAGGTACTACCATTCTTTTACTTCCTTTCTATTCTAAAAGGCATTTTTGATTACTAATTCAGGATATGTAAGTGTCCCATGACTTTGGTCTAGTGTTAAGCAAAGCGTGTGCTCTGTGGGTTAACAGTTTTGAACCCTGCCATCGCCAAAAGTCTGTTATTTTAGTGGATAATGTGGAGGGTGGGCCCATTATCTGCCGAGTTTCGAACAATGCGCCATTGGCCTTTGTGGGTTTCTCGGTCATTTTTAAAATGAACAAGAACATCTATATGTGAAAAACCTGATTTTGTGGGGTTACATACCCAAATATAAAACGATTGTGTAAATATTTGCTACAAGGAGTTCTCTTTGTGCAGGAAGCTCGGAAGCGCTTTGACAAGGCAAGCCTAATTTATGATCAGGTATTCTTATTCCTAATTCTCATTAGATGATTAGAAATTTCACCATCTGATGAACTGAAGATATATTTTTTCCTGTAGATAACTATTCAGTATGCAGAAATTATTCCTCTATTAACAACAACAACAACAACAACATACCCAGTGTATTCCCACAGAGTGAGGTCTAGGGAGGGCAAAGTGTATGCAAACCATACCTCTACCTCAGAGGTGAGGTAGAGTGTAGAGAACCTGTTTCCGATAGACCCTTAGCTCAAGACAAAAACAGATTAAAGAAAGACGTAATGGAAGTACAAGAGACAATAGGTAGTAACAAAACAATAGATAGTAGCAGAACAGTACTACAACCAAATAATACTACAATCGAACTACACGAAACAACATATATCAACAAAATCGAAGAACAAGAAACTACAAGCATAGCACTAGACTACTAGTAAGGGCACCAAGATAATGCACTCCTACCTACTAGCATGAACACACTCCTACCTACTAACCTTCTACCCTAATTCACGTCCTCCACACCTTCCTATATGTTGGCAATGGGATTAAAAGACTTAATTTTCAGAAAATGTTGTAATGCATTGCCACTACATATCTATTATCACGATATTCTGGTTTACCTCAATCATTTCCTCCCATTTAAAAATTTCTCCTGGTGATATATTTAAGCACTTCAATGGGGTTGAAGGAACTCTTTAAGTTTGCACAAAAAACTTGCAAGATAATTGGATTTCTGAGTTAAATAATAGGAACACTTTCTCTGTTGGTGATTTAAGGATTTTCTATTATATCAATTAACATTATATGCTCCATGCTGCAGGCCCGTGAGAAGTTTTTGTCACTAAGGAAAGGCACAAAAAGTGATGTTGCCAGTGTACTAGAGGAGGTATAGACGGACATCGCAGCTAACCATTCATACTGCCTATAACCTTCTGAAGTCGCTCTTATTTAACTTTTGCACATATTTTTGCCTACTTTGAAAATAAAGGAAGGAAAAAAACTTACTTAACACAACTTTAACTCTTCCAGGAACTTCATAATGCAAGATCAACTTTCGAGCAAGCTCGATTCAGTTTGGTGAGTGAATCTGGAGCTAGAGCATCTCTTAGACTTTTCAATTCAAAAAGTGTTCCCACAATAGCAATGGCCTGTTGACTTGTTTTTTCTTTTTGAATCCTAAATCCAGGTAACCGCTCTTTCTAATGTGGAAGCAAAGAAACGGTTTGAATTCCTGGAAGCAGTTAGTGGTACAATGGATGCTCATCTTCGTTATTTCAAACAGGCATGTCATACAGTTGGGGGATATTCTAGCCTATTTGTTTTCAATTTCTCACATTCTATTTCTATTTCTATCTTTTAGGGATATGAGCTTTTGCATCAGATGGAGCCATATATCAATCAGGTTTGTCTTTGTTTTTGGTTTCATTGGTGGCAATTTGATATTTGATTGAGGCCGCTTCAATTAAAATCACAGATTAGGTAGCAACAAATTTTGGTTTCTTCCTACAGAAAGGTTAATGATCAAAATTTACATTTAGGTAACAGTAAATGAAAATACTTTGCATCCTTCTGCAACTAATCTCAGTTTCTTCTTTCTTTTTATACTTAGAATGGTCCCAACTGGCACTTTTCATGTCTCATGAGTCTCAACACGCACAGGAAACATTCTTGTAATGTTTCAAGGACTATTTCTTATGTGTTACTCCCTTTCTTCCATTTATGCGGTATTATTTCATTACTAGTCCGTTCCAAAAAGAATGGCAGTTTCTATATTTGAAAATAATTTTTATTTTGAAGTTCCCATTTTACCCTTAATGAGAACCTTTTGTATTCACACAAATATTATTGCGGGTTTAAGACCACAAGTTTCAAAAGTTGGTTTCTTTCTTAAACTCCATATCGAGTCAAACTGCGTCACATATAAGTTGGAAAAGAGGGAGTGTATTATGTAGGATTGATTCATTGTTTGTCAGGGGACCTAGAATGATGAATTGGGAGTTATTGAACGCTTGAGTTGATGCCGATGTGACATGATATTTGAAATGCATAAATAGTAATCTACATCTGTTGCTTTCTCTAGGTGGTAGATATTCAAGTGTCATTTATTTTTTTGCAGGTCCTGACTTACGCACAGCAGTCTCGAGAACGCTCCAACTATGAGAAGGCAGCTCTAAATGAAAAGATGCAAGAATACAAGAGACAAGTAGATCGAGAGAGCAGGTGGTTGTCCAATGGTTCTAATGGATCTCCTAATGGAGATGGTATACAAGCCATTGGCAGAAGTTCACACAAGCAAATAGAAGCTGTCATGCAATCTGCTGCAAGGGGAAAGGTGTTGAAACTATTATATCATTGAGAACCTTTGCATTTAACTTTATTGTACCCTTTATTATTGCTTTCATGATCTTAAGTACTCCTTTTGTTTACCCTTTGCACCTATAGTCAGCTAAAATTACAGTGATCTTTCAGGTTCAAACCATTAGACAAGGTTATCTATCAAAGCGCTCATCAAATTTGCGGGGAGACTGGAAAAGAAGGTTCTTTGTTCTTGATAGCCGCGGAATGTTGTACTACTATCGCAAACAGAACACAAAACCATCTGTGAGTATTATAGGCTGGGATGTAAAAGGAATACCATCAAACCCTAATTTGTGGTCTGTTGAGTTCACTTTCTGATCTGCAGGGGTCAGGTAGTCAACATTCTGGCCAGAGAAATAGTTCAGAGCTTGGTTCTGGACTTCTTAGTCGCTGGCTTTCGTCCCATTATCATGGTGGTGTACATGATGAAAAGTCTGTTGCTCATCACACTGTAAACCTTTTGACATCAACTATAAAGGTTGATGCTGACCAGTCAGATTTGCGGTTTTGCTTCAGGATTATCTCCCCTACAAAGAGCTACACCTTGCAGGTGAATTGCTATTGAATTTTCATTTTGGATATCTCATGCCAACCATTGCACTGTTGTTGCAGGGTGGAGTCTGTGCTAGACTTGTGAGATCAAAATTTTATCGGTTTCCCTCTTATTGTAGGCAGAGAGTGCCTTGGACCAAATGGATTGGATTGAGAAAATAACAGGAGTTATTGCTTCTTTGTTGAGTTCTCAGGCCCCTGACAGGGTAACTATTGGAAGCTGCTATATATTTTTGTTGCCTTTACTTCGATGCACAATCAATAACAATGTACACTCTTTATTTCAGTGTTTGACTGCCAGTCCTATGGGAAGTGGTCATCATCGATCTGCCAGTGAGAGCAGTTCATTTGAAAGTTCAGATTTTGACCCACCTGCAGTTGAAGACCATCCATCTGACAGGCTTATCTCAGCGCATCATGATCGCCCTTTCAGAAATTCACAACAGCTACGATCTGCTCCAAAAACTGAACAGCCAATTGCCACACTACGTAGAGTGTGCGGGAATGATAGATGCGCTGACTGTGGTGCTGCTGAACCAGATTGGGCATCTTTAAATCTTGGTGTTCTTGTTTGTATTGAATGTTCAGGTGTTCATCGTAATCTTGGTGTGCATATATCAAAGGTGAACTTTTAGATTTCTGCTACGTATTATTTAGCCACAGGCTATAGTCTATACTGCCTCTTGCTGGGATCTAAAATTCATTTCTTTTCTATGCACATTCAGAGGATCTAAAATTTATTTCTTTTAGGTGCATATTCATTTGTTTCTAGTTAGAAAAGTTAAAGTTGGGAAGCCCACAAGTGTCTTCTAGCAACTCCATGGATTTTATATTGTATTTAACATTCTAGAGTTTTATTAAGATTTCAAACTTTTAAGCAGTAGAATAGTACAAGATCTTCTAGAAGGTTGTTTCTTAATCTCATATTTTTATTGACTGAAAACCAGTTTGTTTGTTTAGGAGGTTGACACCCATGTATTTCTGCCTGGTTCATGGCTCCAATATATTTGACTATTTAAAATTCCTTAGGTAGCTAAATAGTCAGAAAAATGAAATTTCTGGTGCTTCTCTTGATGGTAGCTTTAAAGATACTTGTGATACTGGTGTACTGGTAGATTATGAAACTTAAGACTTAACTTTTGCAAGGGATGCATGCCAGTTTCTTATTTCTGACAGAGTTGGAGTTTGTTTAGAAAAGGTGTGTTTTGAGCATCTATTAGTATAAACCCCTCTGAACATTGTATTTGAATGGCCTTTCTGTAATTAACAACCAGTTGGCGGTCGTTTGGTAGCCGGATAAGAAACAAGTTATCCATGTATTAATTTCCGTATAACTTATACAATGCTTGGTAGGTATATTGGAAATAAGTTATTATTCATGCATAAAATTAATATGACGTTTGGTTGACAATTTAGAAACTGCATAACTAATACATGTATAAGTTACGAGGGAATCTATGTGTTATTTGAAATATGGGAATAGAAGAACTTGTATTTCACTATGTTAAGAAGTACATGTATATATACAATCACTAGAGATTCTATCAAAGGTAAGTAAATATCCTACACATCTTTCTATGATTTAGCTAGCTATATAAGGTAAGAGAATATCTTTACAATATCCTACAATATTCTGTAACACTCCCCCTCGAGCTGGAGCATAGATATTGATCATGCCCAGCTTGTTGCATAGATAATTAACTCGAGCTCCATTTAGTGCCTTTGTGAACAAATCAGCTAGTTGCTCTCCGGTCTTCACATAGCCAGTGGAAATCAAGTTTTCCTGAATCTTCTCACGAATGAAATGACAGTCAACCTGAATATGTTTAGTTCTTTCATGATACACCGGATTCGAGGCAATATGAAGTGCAGCTTGATTATCACACCAAAGTTTTGCTGGTGTATGATGTTTCAATCCAATTTCAGTTAAAAGATTGTGTATCCACATAATCTCACATGTAGACTGTGACATAGCTCTGTACTCAGATTCAACACTGGATCGAGATACAACATTTTGCTTCTTGCTCCTCCATGATATTAAGTTTCCTCCAACGAATACACAATAGCCTGTAGTAGACCTTCTATCAATTTTGGATCCAGCCCAATCAACATTGGCAAAACACTCAACACGAGTATGTCCATGATTATTATACAATAAGTCGAGTCCAGGAGCTCCTTTCAAGTAACATAGAATTTGTTCCAAAGCTGCCCAATGTTTGACCGTAGGTGCGGACATGAATTGGCTAACAATACTTACA